>JAJEJO010049196.1:0-10414 GCA_020662805.1 Glaucomys volans
TGGGCTGCACCAGGGTGGGTGGAAGAGCCACATACATACAGGTGTACAAGCTTGGACCTGCCTCCCCTCCCCAAATCCAGAAACAGATCAGCAAGAGGTCAGACATGTTTCATAACTAAAAATTTATTAAGGAAACAAAACCAGTGCTGCAAATGGGACATAAAGAGGAGATGGGTCTCCCACCCACCCAGTCACTGGACTTCAGCCAGGGAGAGGATCTCAAAGGAGAGGCTGGGGACCTTGTACCCCAAAGAGCCCAGTCTTCTGAATTTGAGGCTCTGGGGAATTTATACCTGCAAACCACTGGTTTTGGCCTTGCTGCACAGCCCCCCTTTTTGGCATAATTTTAGGCCTCTGGGAGGGCACAATTCCCATCCATTGGGCAGGCTGTACTGTCAGTGAGTTGTTGGGGGATTCCCCCACTGGTCCCATCAAGATTTACCTCTGCCCCACCTCAGACCCTGCCTTTCCCTAAGTCCTCCTTATCAATGCCCTTGGGTAGGAGGAACTTATTCCCTGTAGGGAGCCTCCTAAGGTTGTGAACATGGGTACCAAGTAACTGGGTGACAAAAACTCTAAGGCTAAAGGGCCCCTGTGCCAGTTCTTCTTGGGAGTGGAGGGCAAAGCCAGAAACTTTGAACATGCCAGGTGGGGAAAAGCCCCTCTGGGCACTGGACTGCCCTACCCACAGGCTGGGCTGTAGCAGCCTAAAAGCTTCTCAGCACAGGGGTCTGGAAAGGAAAGACACATGGAAAGCTTTATTAGGTTCCTGACACAGGTAGCAGAGGAGGAAGATTCAGAGTGAGAACTTCCATAACAAGGAACTGAGGTGAGGAAGTTGGGAGGGGGGTTGGGAGGGTGAAAGGAACCAAGTAGAAAGGGAAGCAGGTGAGAGGATATTCTGGAGGGAGGGCAGGCAAGGAGGGGGTAAGAATTGAGGAAATTTCCCACAGAGGGGGCTCAAGCAAAGGGCAGGCTGATGGGGGAAGAGGGAACAGGTAAAGGCCACCCAGGACACATGGGCCTGAGACCAGATTCCTTTCCCTCTAAACCCACAATCATCCAAGGGAAACCAAGGCGCAGAGTGCAAGGGACCCAGATTGATGTGGATGGGAAAAGTAGCAGCAAGATGGGAAAGGAGTAGCAGGATGGGTATGGGTTTTTGGGTGGGGTTAGAAGAGGTGGGAACCTAGGGCTGCTGTTAGGGACATGGTGTCCAGAATCTAATTTGGGTCCATGGGGGATCCAGGCCTCTGGGAGATGGAGACACATCCAGGCACTCTTGTCATGATGTAGCCAAAGCCTCTTGAATACATCCAAGACAATGGATCTGCAGATTAAAGGGGCCTGTGATTTCACCTGCGTCTGATGGAAACTGTAAAATCTCTGCCCCATTACCACTAGAGAAAGTGGTGAGTCCTTGGGTGAGCTGGCCTTCCCCCAGCTCTGGAATGAGATGGGAGGGAGAAAGGCTGAGAGGACTTGCGGCCTATCTGGCTTGCCCACCTGTTGTTGCTGTAGCCAGCCACTTCCCTGCTAAATCCTGCCCAGGAGGGTCCCAGCAGCTTCCACCCGACCCTTGGGAGGGGCTCTGTGAGGAGCAGCTCCCTCACAGCACGGCCACGGCGTGGGTTGGAAGAGGATGGTTTATTGTCTGGGTGGATTGGTGGCTCAGGCCCGTGGGCATCTTCCGTGCTACACTGGCACCTGGTGGCCTCTCAGGAACGGTTCCATGGGGGTGGGCCCTGGCATGGCCCCCTCAGCCCACCTGGGCCCACGTGAGGAAGGCTGGGATGTCCCGCACAGGCACATTCCTTGTCAGTGCCTTCACACGCAGGTTCCGGTCATCAGTCAGCAGCACTACCTCCCTCAGCAGGCGGATTGGCTCCTCTGTGGGCACAGAAGGCAGAAGGGCTTCACTGAGGACAGGTGGTGGAGGTAGAGGTAATTGCCTCGAAGGGGAATGTGATACTGGAGGAGGCAAACCAGCTTTTTTTTGGCCCTTTCTTCCATAAGTCCTTTCCTTCATGCAGACTCTCAGCCTAGGGTGTTCTTCCCCTACTGTTTAGAAAGGGCTGGGATGAGCAAGGGCTGCTCTTCTGCTTTGGACTCCCACCTCCCACACAGGACTTTGTTCTGCCTCGTGTCTGAGAGTTGCCCAAACCTGTTGGCCTCCACAGACCTGTATTCCAGTACTCTGATCTGAGGGAGTTTAGAAGCCCCTTGCTTTCCACTTCTCTGACTGCATGGCTGGCCCTGGAAGTGACAATATCCCTCTCTTTTTGCACAGTCTGTCTTTCCAAGGCCTTTTCAGACATAGAAAAGCAAAGATAAACAGAAGCCGGATGCTTGGCTAGATGTGGTGAGAGGTTAGCTGAAGGGAGCTCTGAGAAGGTGGGAAGGGACCCTGGCAGAGTTGTGTCAGGGGGTCCTGTGGCTGAGGCCAACAAGTTTACTTCTATTAATTTAATCCATGTAAATGGAACAGTATAGAAAAGCGAAGAGTCAGGATTATCCTCTTGGCTCTCTGTCTCATTATCCAAGGGGTAGCTCTTTGTATCCTTCCAGATTTCTTAAAGCACATTTACAAGTACATATACGTGTGTGTGTGTGTGTGTGTGTGTGTGTGTGTGTGTCCTACAACACTGCAATCATACTAGTCATACTTATTCAAACTTTATAAACTTTAGAGATCTTTCTGTATTAGCATAGCCTTCATTCTTTTAGATGACTTTTTAATCCTGCCATTGCCTCCCTTCCCCTAACCTTTAATATACTGGAGGGAACTTAAAGCAGAGCCACTCACTCACACAAGTGATACCCTCACCCCTGGCATGCCCACTCAGGTGGCAAGTCCACTCCTCAGTTTCAGGCTGGGCATTTCCTGGAGGAGGTCCAGCAGACAACGAGGCACAGGAAATGTCCTGCAGTTCTTGCAGCTGCGTGGGCTGGGGGACTGTTAACATCCATGTCTGACCTGAAGTTTCAAGCTTGCCAGCTCCAGGCAGGGAGGCTGAGAACGGGCTTTTTCAGTCTCAGGAGTTGTTTGGGGGATGAGGGAGGGAGAAGCCTGTGGGGTTGATGGTATGGGAGAGGGGGGGAGAGGAGGAAGGAAGGTGTGACAGAGGCACTTGGCTGTGATGGGAAGAGGGTGAAGGTGGTGGCCATGGGTAATGGGAGACCCCTTCTATTGCCTGGATGGGGACTGGTGCCCTGGGGAATGTAAGTATGGGGTGGGGTGGTGGAGTATGGTGCTACATGGGACTTCCAGCTGGCTAGCTGGCTGGAGCCCCATCCTTCCTGCCCTGGGCCTCAGACCAGGAGAGTCCCAGGCCAACCAAGGCCCAGCATTGCTGGCAGGGGGCTGCAGGGGTTTCTGTGGATACTTTGAGACAGTTTTAACAATAAACATCCTCTGTTTTGACACTGGTAACTTCACTTTGTTAGAAACCAGAGACTGTCATCTTGTCAGGCCCCATCCGCCATAATCCACATGATTTTAAAATTCAACATCGTTTACACATAAACATTTGGTGACGGTTTCTCTGTGAATCTGACAAGTTAATCTGCTAAGAATTCACACTGACAAATGGGATTTGATTACACCAGCCGTTGCTGATGTAATTGTGATAGGGGCGGTCCCCAAGATGGCAATGGGTTCCTGAAGGCTGTTTAGGGTGAAGGAGGGGGTGGAGAGACTAGTGGGGCCAAAGCCAAAATGCAAGTGTGCTAAGAAACAAACAGCTGAGGTTGAGCAGTATAGGAGCCAGAAAGGCCTTCAGCAATCCTGCCTACTTCTCCCTTAGGAGGGACCCTTCTAGGAAGCAGGGTTGCAGGACATCTTTTTATCACTTGAACATTCTAGATCTGGCCCTAAGGGACGGTGTATACAAGCCATGTGGCAAGGCCCCTCTGAGGAACAGCAGTTGTGGACTCATGACCAGCCCTTGGTACAGAGACTCAAATAGGAATGAAGGCTGAACTGACATAGATGGAAGGAGTAGGCAAGAAAACAACCCCTAAATAGCCTGAAAGCCAGGACTAGGGGCACAAACAGAGAAGAGAGAAGGGTGACAAAGATAGAAATGACAAGAGACTATATATATATATAGACAGAAACCAAAGGGTGAGAATCACCAACTCTGCAGATGACAGTGAGCTAGGAGGTGCTAGGAATTCCTTCAAGAAGAAGAAGAAAAAAAGTCAGAATCCCGGGAATCAGGAGCAGAAAATCCCTGAGTGTCACTGACAGGGGGGGAGTGCAGGAAGAAGCTGAGGGTTGAGGCAGGTGGTTAGACACTTGGAAGAGAGCCCTAAGGTGGTCCTCTCGCCCAAAGATGAGATTGTGCTCACCAAAAAATTCTTAAAAGCTGTGCTGCAGACTCAGCCCTCAAACTCTCACTTGCCTCCAACTCTACTGGTCTGAAAAGTGCTACAACTTGTGGCCATGGAGACCAGAAAGAAAAGCCCACTTCTTGCTGGGGAAGTGCCCTCTGCCTCAGCCTGGATATAAACACTCAGGGATGCACTGAGAAAGGTAGGAAGGTGAGCATGGCCAAGAATAGGGAGCTTGCCCACTGAGGGCCATGCACCTCAAAGCTGCAGAGGGCTGGGCTCAGAAGACCACAGCCAGAACAAGCTATGCTGAATCATGAAGACATTCTTGCTGTCAGAGGGAATTCACTGAGGACCCAAGAAAGGAAATGGATGAAGACTGAGTGGGAACCGCTCACTGCCTAAAGCTGGGCTTCCTGGGCTAGGGTCATCTCTAGTTTGCCCAGGATCCACCTGATATCCCCTGGGGGTGGGGAGGCTATGAGTGGGAGACCTAATCTCAGGGAGGGGAACAAATGGGCTGACTGCAGGCTTGCATAGATCCTGCTTAGATTTTCCAGGCCAGGGTCTGCAGAGGGTCCCTAGGGGGATGAGAATTGGTAGGATGAGATAAAGCAGGGGAATGGATGATCCCGAGGCAGAGGTCAAGCTGTACCTTTGCTGGTGGGCATGAAGTCCTTGGCCTTGTCTTTGCAGTAGTGGAGGCAGCAGGAAAGGATCAGGTCATCATTGTTACCCTGGAGGAAGACAGTGTGAGAAGCACCATTGGGCAGGAGGGGGCGCCATGCAGAGGAGGCAGAGATGTATTTCCAGGGTTACATCCCAGGGTCCTTGCCATGCATGTTCTGGTCAGATTGTAACTGCTGAGTGATCTAGGACACAAGGAACTCCCTACTCCTAGGCCTTGATGGCAGCTGCCCAGGTTGGCAGGTCTTCCTTTAGTCCCTCCTTTTCTGGATCCCTTGTTCTGACAGTGGGCTGTGGGACTTTCTCTTCCTACTGGGTGGGTGGGTGAGGTCTTACCAGCTGGCCAGTGATGTCTTCACTGCGGAAGGCGATAGATTCAAGTTCATTGCCACGGCTGGTCAGAGCCCGTAAGCAAGAGTCCCGGCTCTCAAATCGTCGTTCAAGGAACTCAATGGACTTCCGGGCCTTTTCTTGCACCACACGAGCATAGCCCCCAGCCCGGTGGTCTGTCTCCTGCCCCTTGGCAAGGCCATCCAGCTCATTGATCACTGATGAGACAAAGCCCAAATGGTATCAGCCTTAACAATCATGTCTGCCTTCATCCTCTATTTATTCACTTTCTCAGCCAGCCCCTTCAGACCACAGAGGCCACCTTCCCCACGGGGTCTTGCAGTGAAATGAGGGTAGGAGGGGAGTGTGTGGGGGAGAGAGGGGCCCCAGAATCTCACAGTGCCCTATCCCCTTTCTGCCTCTTCTCTTAGGGGCTCTGCCTTCTTTCTGGGAGGAACTTAGAGGAATTTTCTGGAGCTGCTGTCTTCAGAGGAACAAACCTGGCCCCTCTATTGCATTCTTTTGTTATAGGATCAAATTAGAAGGGTCCCTCAGGAGATGTGAGGGTACTCAGCAGCTAAAGGGAAAGTGAGACATTCTGCCTGGGTTACTTGATCCCCAAGTACTACAGTTCAAGAGGGGTAAAGCTCTATGGCTCACCCATCTGGCAGAGGACGGGGAAATCACCATGGAAGAAAGGAAGTCATAGTGCCACTTATGAGGGTGCTGGCCTTCCTCAAAACCATACACTTGGCACATTACCTCCTTGATACGATGAGTGTGTGTGTGTGTGTGTGTGTGTGTGTGTGTGTGTGTGCCTGTCTGCCTATGTGTCTGGGACACAGCTTCATTTTCTGGTGAAGATTCTTTCCAAAATTCCAGCCAAAAGCCTGAGGTCAAGTGGGAAATATGCACTCCTTGGGGGCTCCGGGAGAGTTTGGGGTCTGAGGCCTCTTCTTAGTACAATGATTCATGGCTTGGGGAGTCGGCATGAGCATGCTGTTCCATGGTGAGCCTGGCACTCATTGTCTGAGTATTCAGAGACACTTTCTGGAAAGGGCCCATGTGGGGGAATGAACACACACACACACACACACACACACACACACACACACACGATACCCATGCTTTTAACAACCTGAGGCTACAGTGTCCACATAATGCATGGCTGAGGCTAGGGAGGAGTGGTGGATGGGTGTATGGTACAGCAACAGAACATCAAACAGGAAAAACTGGTATTCTATCCCAAAATCTGCTTTCCTGCTTCCAAACTAAACAGGCTTCAAAGGGGAAGCTTGTTTGTGCTTCTGCACCAGGCGGGACTTCTCAATGCTAGGGTCAGGCCGAAGAAGCACAGAGCAGGTTAAAGAGCACAAGAAACAAGCAGGGAAAGTTGTCAGTTTAACCCTTTGCTGCTGTGGACATAGGGTAGGGGTCCAGCAAGGGAAGCACGAGTGAACAGGAGCCCCCTCTTGTATCCCTGAGTGCAGGGACTGCTGAGCTGAAGCAGGTTCAAAAAGGCTGGTCTGTGTGGCTACAATAGAGCTGTCAGTTCTCAGCACCCTGAGGATCATCTACTATGTTCTGCATGTATCTACCAGGTTTTCCTTGTTTACTCTCTCCCACCAAACCTGGATTTCCCTACTAAATACCACAGACTCCTCAGGGCCAAGGGCTATAGCTCTGTCCTTCACTGAATGTCTCAGAAATAAGGAGACTGAGCACACAGTAGGGACACAATCAGTGCTGGTGACTAAGAAACCTGCTAGCCTGGGAAGGCATCTAAAGCACCTTGTGAGTCTTAAGGGGGCTCTTAAGACGTTAGCAAGCTCTCTCAGTTGTGCCATTTCCTGACCATCTAGCAGAAAAGTGACCAATTCACTTTCTTTCCCTTGAAAACCTCCTGGGTAGGAAAGTACAGAGAGAGACTCTGAAAGGAAGCCTGTCCAGGACCCACTGAGGGAGATAAGAAGCCCAGGACAAGGTGACGGTCTTGTTGCACTGCCTTACTGACAGAAGCTGCTCTTCTTTTGAAGTAAAGAAAACCTCTTGGGTCTGAGGGCCTGGGTTGAAGAGTTTCTCTGGCCAGGCCACATGGGGAGGGGGAAGGAAGACGGGTAGGGTGGAGGCAGGGAGGAGGGCTGCGCCAGTGCCAACATTCTCAGGTGGTGCTAACGTGTTTCCCACAACCCCCCAGGGTTCTACAGACTCTGCAGGGGCGGATGTTTCCTGCCCTTTGTTTCCACCCCCATCTGGCACTAAGACACTTGGGACTCAGAGGGAAGGCCCAATGGAACATCTTGGCATGTATGTCAGAGGTGGCTTGGCAGGCAGACTGCCAGTCTAGTGGCTTTTCCAGAGGACAGGGCTCCCAAACTTGCTCCAAGTGGCTGCTGAGAAAGGGGACATTAAAAATCCTGGGCTTTGCAATCATCTCCCAGACCCTCTACCTCTAAAGTAGAGCCATCAGATATATCAGCTACATTCAAAAGAAGCCCAAAGCCCACCATAAGGCTGACCCACCACAGAGCTCTAAGAACTAGGGGTGCCCAGGCGGTCCCCTAGAGGCAACTCAGCTGGGCTCCTCTGGCCAGAGGGTAGAAAAGCAAGCTTGCTGGGTCCTGAGATGCAGAGCCCACACCAGCACCAATGACCAGATAGTGGCGAGTGCCCAAGTGGCAGGAATCTGCAGGCATGAGCCAAAGGCTTGCTCTGGAGGATTCCTGTCGGCCTGGCCTTAGGGTGACACTGGCCAGAAGAATGCTACCTCGAACCAACAGAATGATCATGAAAAGCTACAAGACAATCAGACCAAAGGCATCTAACCACTTCAAAATCCTCCCAGCCTCCCTGCCAGACCACCCAGCAGCACTGCCGTTATCTGCCAGGGCTGAGTGTTTACCAATAACGGGAACCAGCTTTGCTGTTTTACTGCAAGCTTTATAAGGATAAAAACAAGGGCTGGGCTCATGCAGCCACTGGTTGCTGGGACACAGGAGTCCATTTGCTCAAGCAGTTTAAGCCACGGATCAGCTATAATAATTTGAACTGCTTTGATTATTAAACAATTTTCCTTGCCCCACACATTCCCTACTTCCCTGCAAATCCTGTGTTACACATGCACAGCGGGGCTCTGCCTGCCTGGCCCTGGGTGTGGGGCATTTGTGGAGGAAACTGCTGTGCACATGCAGGGCTGCTCTGTCCTCCCACCCGGCTCACCTATGAGGGGCACCACCAGGATGTACTTCCTGCTCTCCAGCAGCCGCGTCAGACTGGCCAGGTGGTCAATGAAGCCGTTGGTGTCTGGTACAAGGAACAAGGGTCTGATCTCCAGCTCCATCTGCCTCATCTGACTCTGGTCCTCCAGGACAGCCTACAAGGACATAGAATGGTGAGGGAGCCAGAGAGTGAGCAGGCAAGCTGGTGGGTAAGCCAGAACCCTGACTTGATGGTGTGTCAGCATCCTGTCCCCATGCACCTCTTCCCCTCAGTCCATCAGGCCTAAGGGACAGACCCAAGGGCTGAACATGGGAGTGCAAACAAAATGGAAAGAGACCAAATGGCCCTGGGGATGGAACATCACTTAACCCCACGCAGGACTGAGAAAGGACCCTGATGGTATTAAAAATAATACCATCCCTGAAAGTAGGACTGTGGGCTAACAATCAAGAAGGGAGAGTTAGGTTCCTTGGGTATGAAAGTGGTTTCACAGATATTCAGGCAGCATATACAAGTGCACTTCTCAATTCAGACATTTAGAAATATCCAGATCAGAATTTGTTATTTCAGTTTACTTCACTGTGTACTTAAATTTAAAAACTCACCAAAAATCCAATGAAATTAAACTCAAAACCTATACAAAGACAGCAGGACTAAGGTGATCACTAATAATCAGTCTCTCACAGCAAAAGTCCATGCTGAAATGAAGAAAGACCCGACTCAGGTGGTGTGCAAAGAGCAACACCCAGACTGATCACAAGTGCTACCACCTTCTCCTTGCCTGTCCTGTTTCCTTGATGTTGGTTTTTTTTTTTTTTTTAACACTTGCCCCTTTGTCACAATCCTGTATAAGGGATACTATCACTGACTTCATATTTCTTTAAACTGACTTTGAGTCAGTCACATTTTGCTTAGCCTCTTGTGTAGCATCACAAGCACATCCTATCCAGGGTATTGAAGATTTGATAGCCTAGTCATGTATTTACTGGACATATGTGCAGCTGAACTGTGATAATAAAATGTTGAAGTCTCCCCACATTACTGAAAAACTGAATTCACGTGGCACCAATAGTCTGTGCATCACCTCTCACCCCTCAGAGAGCCTAGGGTTTGTCTGTTTTACAGGCTTTCACATCTCTCAGGGAAACTCCATGTATGTCGGCAAAAGTCCAATGTTCTCAAGTCTGATAGTCTTAAATGTGTGGTAGTGGCCCATGGAGACAGGCTCTAGGTGTATCTGTCACTACAGAACACGGTCATCATTGTGTTTCTTCCTCTTCTGGGGATCATGGCCAGAAAGTTAACTGATCTGCTGGCACTGGCCCAGACAGCATGCTCCCTGTGTAGGGAGCCTGCAGGCACCAACAAGAATCTGGCAGAGCAGGCAAGCAGGTCCCAGCCCTGTTACGCCCTCTCATGGCCTTCTGCCACATAGCAACTTCAGCACACAGGCACCAGGCAGGGGGAGTGGATGTGCGTGCCAACTGGGATGGGGCCCACAGTGCTAGGCCTGGCCACCAACAGTCAGTGAGGGGGCTGCTCAGGCTTCACTGACGGTGACAGTAAAACTGAAAGGGCATACCTTCAAATGATGGGGGTGGTTTCTCTGTGACCTACCAGGGACCTCTCCCTATGAGTAAGTTGTTGCTGCCACTGCCACCACAGCTGGTGGAAGGTATAGGCCACAGGGTGCTGGCAGCATGAGAAATGCAGCCAAGAGGCCCAGGCTGCTGAAGTCTTCCTACCAATCTCACCTCATGAGGGGAAGTACCACTGCTGCCAGTCACCTTCCCAGCGGACCTGGGTCACTGCCCTCCCCAGCGGACCTGGGTCACTGCCCTCC
>JAJEJO010049196.1:10424-21770 GCA_020662805.1 Glaucomys volans
GGACCTGGGTCACTGCCCTCCCCAGCGGACCTGGGTCACTGCCCTCCTCAGAGGGTTGCCAACAAGTGGATTACACAAGTCCACCAATCTTGGCTTGGGCATTTCATAAGAACATGAAATGGCCCCATTCAGGTTCAGTGAACAACTTGTGATTCCTTCTCATGCAGAGGAGTGTCGGTATTCCTGTTCCTCTTCCCAGGCTGCTGTTCTCCAATCCATCTAGCTCTTCTGCTATCAGGAATGCTTTTCCTGGCATCCTAGGCCCCAACTCTCTGCATTCTGGGTAAGGAAACAGAACAAGCACTGCCATATGGCTCAGAGAGGATGGAGGATACTAACATCTGTGTAGTGACAGGGGCCCACGTCCTGAGAACGGCATCTCTTTTATTCTTCTCACATCTCAGTTTTCTTGCCTTGAGAAATGACACTTCAGCCCTGGTTCCAGCTCCATCAAGGAAGTGGAACTGGCTGCCATCTTTCACCCTTTGTGAAAAGTGAGCTCTGAAGACCTTGTATCATCCTACTTTTATGCTGGCAGTAGCTAGAAGAGCCTTTAAGTCAGAAGGCCAAAAGAGGCTGGGGGCAAAGTGAGCCTACCAGGGAGTTCTGATGATAGGAAGAAGCAAAATCTAGAAGCAGGGTTCAGGGAAGCTAACTTCCCTGGGTTCTTAGAGCTGTGGTTGGTGGCTAGAAAGGTGAACTGGCTTTAGCCCTTTAGGGAGGTGGCAGCCTTGTTGATTCCTGGGGGTGGGGTAGGGCCAAGCTGTATGTGGGTGGTCCAAGCTGGGCTGCCCTCATCCGGTCCCAGGGACGCCCGCAGACAACTTCCCTTAACCTGGCTCTGCCTAGTGAGTCACCACACAACTGCTTCCTGTTCCCCACATGCCCTCATAGAGTCCCAGGAGAGTAGACAAGGCTGCTGTCTCTTCTCCTCGGGTACCGGTGGAGCTTGGAAGGGGCAGGCTTAGTCCCCTTAAAAAGAATGGCAGACCGAAGAGGGCTCAGGAGTCCACAGTCACTCTTCTATGGGTGTCTGTGTTTCTGGCCCTTTCTGAGTGGCTGTGTGTGTGTGTGTGTGTGTGTGTGTGTGTGTGTTTAGCATTTGCCCTCCCAACTTTTCCAGATTTTACCCGTCAGATTCCTGGCAGCTGTGCACGGCGCCTGTGCCGGCCGTCACGTCCCATTCTGATCTCTGGGTCGCACGGTGAGAGAAGGACACAGGATGCGCAGGGAGTGAAAAAGTGATGTCGGTGGGGAGGGTGCCAAGTCCCCACTCACAGTCATGGGACACTTGGGGAGAAGAGGGAAGCATGCTGCTGTGGAGTTCAGAGGCCGGTAGTGAGATTTATTTTTGTTTGTATGAGTAAAAAGCTGCAGAAGCCTCTGGTGGGGGTGAGGGGGGCACAATTGGAATGCTGGGATTCAGACTGACTGGCCCTGGCCTTGAGTCAAGTGTGCCGACCCGGAAGGAGAGTTCTACAGGAACCCTTTTGAATAAAGCAAAGCTTGGGCAATACTGATCCCTGGACAGTGCACTGGGAACCTGAGTAAAGCGTAGGTACTCCAAATCAGACTGGCAGCAAATGAGATTGGTGGCAATAAGGACACTGGTATAAAGTGTGAAGAGAAAAATAACAATTTTGTTTCTGGAAGGTGGTAAGTAACTGATGTTCTCTAAAGTATGGGAGCTTCCAGGAGCAAGGAGGCAGAGAACTGGGAAAGAGAGAATACACAATAATGCCTAAAGAGGAAGCTAATCAACTTAGGTCCCCATTTACAGGTTAAGTTCCTTCTTCTATACAGTGGAGATGATTTTTATAATGCTGACCCACTGAAAACTGAGACACTGAGAATTACAAATAAGAGCAATGAAATTAGCTGACATAGAACCTAGAAAACCCAGATCATGAAGCAGGACCAGACCAGGAAAAGGCCTTCTTGGGTCTTCCTTTGGCTTAGGAGTTCCACAGAAGTGTGGTTGCTTCCTTCCCTCTATGGGAAATCATATATCCCTGGGTCCCTCTAGTCACAGCAACATCTTCACCAGAAAACATGAGGTTTTAACACAAAAATTTATGTGTTCACCTTGTATATGAAAGTACTTAGCTAAATGCCTAATATGTGTATTAGCAATTGAACAAATGTCAATTTCCTTTCTTCTTGCGCAACTCCCTATTTCATTTTTTATGTATCCAGGAGGGTACTATCTGAGGAAACCACTAAGGAACAGAAGAGCAAGGGCGGGACACAGGACTACTAATTTCTTTTCTGGTTCACAGTAACCAGGTGTAATAGTGAGCTGCTTGGGAGGCTGAGGTGTGAGGAAGGTTTGAACCCAGAAGTTTGGGGCCAATTGGGCAACAGAGTGATATCCTATTTTTTTAAAAAATAATTTTAGTTGTAAATGGACACAATACCTTTATTTTATTTATTTATATGTGGTGCTGAGGATTGAACCCAGTGCCTCATGTGTGCTAGGCAAGTGCTCTACCACTGAGCTACAACCCCAGCCCATGAGATCCTAGTCCTTAAGAAACAAAAACAAAGCCGGGGGCAGTGGCGCATGCCTGTAATCCCAGCACTTGGGAGGCTGAGGCAGGAGGATCTCGAGTTCAAAGCCAGCCTCAGCAACTTAGCGAGGCCCTAAGCAACTCAGTGAGACCCTGTCTCCAAATAAAATACAAAATAGGACTGGGGATGTGGCTTAGTGGCCAAGTGCCCCTGAATTCAATCCCTGGTTCCAAAAACAAAAACAAAAACAAAAACAAAAACAAAACAAAACAAAACTTCATAGTACAATTTATTTTTTATACTGGGGATTGAACTTTGGGTAGTCTACCACTGAGCTGCACCCCCAGTCTTTTTTTTTTTTTTTTTTTTTTTTTTGAGACAGGTCTCAATAAATTTTCCAGGCTGGCTTTGAATTTGGCATCTCCTGCCTCTGCCTCCTGAGCTACTGGGATGACCATGTGTGCCACTATGCTCAGTGTCATGACTGATTTTTAAAAGTGTATTTATGTCCTTTGTGGTGCTGCAGATTAAACCTAGGGTCTTGTGTATGGTAAACAAGTACTCTCCCACTGAGCTACACCCCCAGCCCAGCAATTTTTATTTTTGAGACAGGGTCTTACTATGCTGCCCAGTCTGGCCTTCAACTCTTGACCTTCCTGAAGCCTCAGTTTCCTGAGTTAGTGAGATTACAGATGTGTACCACTGTGCCTGCCAACACTACTGATTTTAAAAAACTGTGGATGTAAATGAGAAATGAAAACAAAATAAAACAACAGAAGAAGAAGAAAAACCACCACAACAATTCCAATAGGAATAGTTTGTGAGATAACCATTGTCAGAAACTAAAGGGAGTAGATAATGCACTGGACACAGAAAGCAGGCAGTGCTTCCCCTGGGAGCAACAGAGTTATTATCCTCATTTGGGGTGTTTTGCTAATGTGAAAACTGCTGCTTAGGTTTCCTTTCCTGGATGCCCCAAAGTACCACAGTTTAACACATACTTGCCTTATTTTAAAAAGTATGACAACCTGTTTACTATTTCATGTTGTTTTATGAGGACTTATTGTATTTGCAAACTACACTGTAAGGCACTTGAGAAATGTCTACTTTTCTTGTAGTTTCTTTTACAATGGAAATATAGCAAATAGAAATAGCACAGAGCTTGATGTATCATAGGAGCTCAATGAACTAACCCACATGGTCTTAGAGCTGAAGAATTCTTCGAAGAAAAGCTGACTGCATTTTAATGGTAACTCTTACTCTGAAAAAACTGATGAAGTTTGTCCTTTCCCGAGGAGCAAAGACTAGTAGAGCTAAGGATGACAACTCTGGGCTTGCTTCAAGTAGCAGCCTAAGAGTGTTTCAGCCAATGGTCTGACCATTCTGTGGGAGGGCAGGACCCTGTGGATCCTGCTAGAATCAGTGAAGAGGGAGCAGCTGGAGCAAACTGGAGGCCCAGCACTGTAGTGTGCGGAGAAGCTGGAGCAGGCTTGGGCGGTGCCCGGCTCCACAGTCTGATGTGCTTTCCTGCCCTGGGTGAACGTGCCCCTGGCCTGGTAGTGTGCTGGCTCCACCCTGCCTCCGACAGCTAGGAGCCAGGGCTGAGTGTCTGCCTTCCGCTAAGCTTCCATACAGGTGTGGGGGGCTCTGTGCATACCCCATTGTTCCATAATGGCCCCCCCAGCTGGCTGGCAGTGTGAATGGGCTGTAGCTATATTTAGAGTGAAACTCCTGGGGCCACCACAAAGGACTGACTGCATCTTCAGGAGGGTGGGTGGGCGGGAAGGGGACAGGAGAGCAAAGTTATTTTCAGAACACATGTCACTGCTGGCTATAGAGCAAGACTGTGGCCATAATGCAAAGGGAAACAATAGCTGTGGCCAGAGGAAGAGCCTGTTATGTTTCAGGTGGGATGTTTGCAACTGCTCAGGAAGCCTGACCCCGCCCGACAGCAGCACAAATCACAGCAGTGCCTCATGGAGGCAGGGAAGAGGGATTCACAGGGCCAGGGCCAGTATGAGGTGCCAAGAGGCCACGCCTCATGCCTGAAGGAGGATTTTTAATGACTGCTTGGCCCTGGGGCCGTGGTTAGGAATGAAACCTTCTGACCAATTTCCCCCAGACAATGCACCCTTCTCTGGTCTCTGGACACCTCCCAAGAATGGTAAAGGGAATGAAAAGAACTCAGGTAGAAAGCAGCAAGGTGGGCAGGACGAACCCAATGTGAAGAGTTGTCTCAGGCAACAAGGCAAAGCCTGGACTGAGCCACAAGTGTGGCCTAAGTTCCTGGTGGGCGGACTTGGCGCCCCCAGCATCCAGGGGCCTGCCTTGGTGCTGCAGCTCCAGCTGCACAGGCCCTGAGAGCTCCCCACACCCCTTTTCTGACCTCCAGTCGGCCCCACTCACCAGCCTCTGTGCAACACCGGAAGCAGGGAGGGACAGGCTACAGAGGGAGGCCAGGCCTCACCTCCCCCAGCCCCACAGATGAGCTGAGGCCCAGGGGTCTAGGTGGGAGCAGGGAAGTGGGGGTGTGGCTATGGCCCCAGATCTCACTTGGTCTTTACAGCCATCCTGGGGGCCAGGGGGGTGGGTGGATTTTGTTCAACCCCATCTTCATATCCCCTTCCCCAAACATGTGTGGTTCCTGTTTTGCTGCATCTGTAAAAGGCACTGGGAGTTGGGGACTTGCCTTACACCTCTCGGTTAACACCCTGGAGACTGATGGAGTTCAGAGTAGTGTAATTTACAGCCCATCTCTCCGATCTTAATTCACTCGATGCTCCTTTCTTCCTTATTGTATTAGTGTGACCTAGGTACCTGCCAACAATAATGGCCTCTCTAGCTAGGAGCCTCTCCCCCACTCCCAGGACAATTTATACCTTTTCCTTGGGATTTTCCCCCCTTAAATTAAACAAAAAGAGGAAAAATAGAGAAGGTTAACATGGGTTTGGAGTGCTGAAGCCCCGTGGTTCTGGGCAGGGAGCCAATGGCCCGAGGGCACACACATGTGTGTGCTCTCCCAGAAGGGCCTTCACCGGCCCTGTTTTACAGCCACCTCGGCACAGACTCCAGGGTTCACGCATATGGCCAGACAGATGTGTCTGGCTTACGTTCAAGGCTGGAAAATGAAGAATTATGGAAGTGAAGGGCCCCGGGCATTAAAGGGGGGAGTTGGGGGGAGAGGGAAAGGGGGAATTTTTCCTCTGCTGAGAAATCCTCCTGTGGCTGTGAGGCTGGAGAAGGAGGTTGACAGGAGGCAGGGCCGCCAGCAGTGGTGCATGTGGGGCCTGTTCTTAAAGGGGCAACATCAACTCACACTTTGCACACCCATAGTAGGCCTTTAAGACTGGGGTCTGAATAGCCTCTCCTACAGGAGTTGGTGGGGATAACAGGCCTCCTAGATAAGGCCAGCCGACGGCACTGCAAAGTGAGGTCTTATGTTAGACCTTCAATTATTATACCACTGTTTGTCTCTAGAGAAGCCAATCTGGACATGGTGTTCAATAAATCACTGCAGCATGTGCTTCCATATCATCCTGTATTTCTCTCTCTCTCTTTTTTTGCAGTACTGGGAGTTGAACCCAGGGGTGCTCTACCACTGGGCTACATCTGCAGCCCTTTTAATTTTTTATTTTGAGATAGGACTTCGCTAAGTTGTTGAGGCTGTCCTTGAACTTCTGATCATCCTGCCTCAGTCTTCCGAGAGTATTTCTCTTTTTAACAACAATGACTCACATATCAAATCACCTGTTTGAAGGAGGAATAGAATTCCAACAGGTAATGGGTAATGTACAGTAGGAAAACGGTACTTTGGTTTGAAGGATAGCATCAACCAAGCAAGAACCAACAACGTGAGAAAGGGCGAGGTGTGTCTAGGGGCAGTCAGAAGAGAGGGAGATTAAGGTCCCTGTCCAGGCAAGAGGGTTCAGTGACTAGACAGGTAATTCACCACACACACTGTCATTAATTCTGAGGACTCCTCACAGCAACTCTGAGAGGTAGATGCTGTACCACTTTCATTTTATAGATGAGGAAACAGGTTGAGAGATGCTAACTACTTTGACCAATGTTATATGGCTTGTAATGGCTTATGGGGATGTGGCACTGGGAGAAGAGTTTAGAAAAACAGATTGGGAACAAATCAGAAAGTTTTAAATGTTGTAGGAAGGAATTAAGACACTATTTTACTGGCCACACAAATGTACTAATTCCTGCACACAGGGGTGGCTTTTTTGGGAAAGAGAATGATGCGCTGGAGGCAGTGGGGTGAAACAAGAGCCTGTTCATCAGACTGTGTACTACACAAACTCTAGGAGGGGCTGTTCACAGACTGTGGCAATTGTTACCCCTGGAGCTGTGCAATGTAGGGGCCTTGGTTGCTAGGGTCCAAGCAAGTCCCTCAACTATGACAGCACCGGCAATGGGAATAAAGAGAAGAGGAGGGAATAAACGAGTGAACAGACAGACACTGGACACGAGGGGTTCAAGGCCAGGGTGGAGTTAAAATAATGCTCTACCTGCTACCATCTATGAAGCCGACTACAAGTATCTTCCAAACACCAATTCAGCTTGCTGAGACTAGGAAACTGAAAAGTAATAGGTAGAAAGCAGAACAAAACAAAATAAAAGAAGAATGCTCATGAAGCTGGTGGTCTGCTCAGCAGAGAGAAGACAGGGTTCATTCATTTGTGCTGATGGGCAGCTGAAGGAAGGGGACTCCAGAGCCCAAAGCTACAGGGAAGTCAACTATGACAGGGACTAAAGTTTGATAAAGACAGGTCCTTGGTGATTTCTCAAATGTTTCTTAGTCACACCACCACAGCTGGTAGAGGTATTGAACACTTGATTACGATGGGAGCAGGGACAAGAGGGATGGAGCCTAACTTCCATTCATCTCCCTTTCTGGGGCAGGAAGATTAGACTAATAGACAAAGTGACTACTTGTATGTTATTTGTGGTAAGCACTTTAGGTGTAGTATCTCATGTAGGCTTCACAGCAACACTAAGAGGTAGATGCCATTACCACTTTCACTTTGAAGACTAGGAAACAGCCTCTGACAAGTTAAATAATTTGCCTGAAGTGACAAGGCAGTTAAATGGTGGAGACTGAATTATAATTAGGTTTGCCTGACCACCTACATTAAACCTTGTGCCCAGGGGAAGGGCAGTTGAAGAGAGGGCTGAAAATAGATATCCTTAGAGAGGTCAGGCAGAGTGGCTTAATGCTTCTCCATGCATACAGCTGTTTTTTTTTTTTTTAATATTTTTAGTTGTAGATGGACACAATACCTTTATTTGTTTTTATGTGGTGCTGAGGATCGAACACAGTGCCTCACATGTGCTAGGCAAGTGCTCTGCTACTGAGCTATAGCTCCATCCCCACAGCTGGTTTTTAAAGAGGGAGCGTGACGGACTCTTTGCTATCTGCCCTGAACTCTAGATAAGGAAAAGTGGGTACACAGTGCAAGGGGACAGACCTGGGAAAGTCAGAGTAAAACTTGCTGGAAGTGAAGGTTTGGGTCCCTGAGAGGGCTGATGGTGGGGAAGTCCCTACATGAAGATTAGGCAGCTTCCAGAGGGTGCAGAGTACCCTTGTCCAGAAGGGGTTCGTCCACTACACTGGGATCTCAGATCACAGTCTGTGGCTGTGGCAACCTCTCCCAAGAAATGGTGCTCTCTATAACTACATCCCACCCGTACCCCCTGAGGCCCTGTATAGTCACCATCCTGATGGGAACCACCATCCCCAGGCAGGCCCCACCTGTATCTTCTCTTGGCGACGTTGCTGCTCAGCTATCTTCCTGGCTAGAGCCAGCTTCTTGGCTCGAAGTTCCCTGATGTCATCCTCACCCCCACTGCCTTCGGCCTCTGAATCGTCCTCAAAGTCTTCAATCACCACGTCTTCCTCCTTTGGGTGGTGGGGCAGACCAGGGGAAAGAAGAGAATATGAGTCCACAACACTTACTGGATTCACCCCTCACCCTGTCAGCCCCTAGCCCATGCTGAGTGGAATGACTCCTTGCCAAAGGTTCATTTGTGTATGTTTCCCTTGCTTGGGAAAGGGGGATTTAGAGAAGCTATTTTGCTTCCACTCAAACTGTTCCCTTTTACACTCTAGGGTTCTTTCCTTAGATAGGTATCCCAGTCACTCACAATTACACGTGCACACTTGCATGCTTGTACTCACAAGGCAAATCTTGGGACTATTTTCATTTTGAAAATCACAAAAAATTCAAGAGGTAGATGACAGAGAAAGCGAAACTGCCTATTTTAAATCTAATTCATGCTAGTGATTGGATAGGAATCAACTTGGGTTAACAGCTGGGAGTTGGGTGAGGAAGCTCCATTGCCTCAGACGGCTTCAGGAGCAGATGCTGTAGCTCAGCAGACATTGCCCTGGTTTCTTTTTAAGACCACAGCCTGGTGGTGTGGAGACTGCTGGGCCCCTTTACAGGAATTCACATGACATGGCCTTGCTCAGCTGCCCTCCCAGGACCTAAGCAGGGCAGAAGGTGGCTGGCTAGCTTAAGGAGCCTCCTGCCAGGCTTCCCCAGGGATGGCAACTCCCTGCTTGTGTCCTCAGCACTCAGCAGACATCGCTCCCCGGGTGGTCCCAGCTCTATTCCTCCCTCTTTCACTTTTGGCCTTGGTCAGTAGACAATATGCAGCTGCCCAAAAGAACTTCCTTTGAGGGTCAGGGTTAGCAGGGGTAGAGGGCGAGTGATTCAGTGATTCTGACAATGGCAATGCTAACAACTGCATTGACAGCTACCATTTACTCAGTGCTTCTCATTGGCCAGGTACTGGGCTAAGCATTTTTTATGCATTAACTCATTTAAGTCTCACAATGGCATGTGAAATAGATGTGATTACCATCCCTATTTTATAAATGAACAAACCAAAGTTTAGAGTTAAACAACTTATTCAAGGTCACACAGGTAGCAAGTGGCAGAGCTGGGATTCAAATGTGAAAAAAACAAAACCAAAAAAACAAGAAACCAAAAACCCAAGTAAGCCTGGCTCCAAAGTCTGTGCTTGTACTACACATAATGAGCGACCCACAGGGCTACGGGGCTGGCCCACATCCAGTAGCTCAGCTTTGTCAGGCCTGGCCTTCTTCAGTACAGACTGCTCTCTCCTCTCCTCTAACTGGGATTCTCTTGGCAGAAGATGGTTATAAAGCAAGTGGGTGGTTAGGTGATGGGAGAGCAGAGTCTAGGAAATATGGGTGGATTGGTAGCATTCCTAAGGAACTAGAGTTTGTACTGTTCATGAAGGATGTCTGAAGAAACATCTCTCACACTTCTCCTAATTACCTTGACTGACTCAGTCTGGCAGTTTGGAGAGAGGTAAGATCTGAGCATGGAGCTGGGATTGGTAGTGTAGGCCTGAAATCCCAGCAACTTTGGAGGCTAAGGCAGGAGAACTGCAAGTTTGAGGTTAGCCTCAACCACTTAATGAGGCCCTGAGTAACTTAGTAAGACCCCATCTCAAAAGATTAAAAAGAGCTGGGGATATAGCTCAGTGGTAAAGTACCCCTGGGTTCAATCCTCTTCATAAAATATCTAAGAATGGGGCTAAAACTGCCACTGTACTAGAAGGTCTCAGGGGTCTGAGGTGCTGTCCACAGTCACCACTTATCTGTTAACCCTTGGACACAGGAAGGAGGACAACTGCACATTCACTTCCTTGTTCACAGGGTTAACCTGGATAGAAGCAAGTGGAACAGGATGTCCACTGGGCACCTGGGGGAATAGTGTCCTTGCCTGCTCTGACCAGTGATGCACAGGGTTATCATGGGACTGGAGGGGACTGGACTGAGGTCAAAGGAGGGTCAGAGAAGCTTGTCTGAGGTTTGCTCAGCTCTCACAGCAAACGAGGAAGTGCAGGGTTATGAAATTACACAGACTAGGGTAAGCAGGGTTTCCCAGGGGCCACTAACATAAAGGAACCCAGGAGGCTCGTGGGAAAAGGAAGGAGTGGGCAGCCTGGCGTGTGTTACAACCTTTGTCTGGTCAATAAGCATTAGAAGAAGAGAGAGTGTGTGTGTGGCATAGGTAAGATCTGGGACCAGTGAGCTGGTCTGCTCCCTGTAAGGAGTGAGCAGGCCCTGGATTTGGGCTGTAGGTTCCACTGACCAGAAGATAGCTCTTACAGCAAGCCCAGAGAGCTGGCCTCACCCTCCACTGCCTGCCTTGGCCTTCCAGTATGGGTGATATACTGGACTGAAGTGTCCTCTCATTCCCCCATGCTTCCCACACAGTGCCCAGGGCTGCGGTGGCACCATTCTGCCCGCCTACAGTTTGGACACCCCAATGACTTTAGCAACTCCACTGTCTCCTCCCATGCTGACAGCTCATTCTTTCCCGTTATTTCCTGCCCAGGTTTCATCTGGTGAGTCTGGAATCATGGGCTCAGTTATATCCCTGGAACCACCTCTGTCCTGGAAGCTAAGCCCTGTGTCATCAGGGGTGGGGTGGGTTCTCCAGTGATTCTAATGAAGTCAGTCCAAGACTCTGCTGCTCTGAAGACTCTGTTCCAAAGGTGGCCACTCTATCACTGTCTCAGATCCCAAACGACAGCTTCCAGCTGACATCTGGCTTCCCTGGCCTGTTACTGATTTCATCCCTGCACCCCGCCCTTCTCCACCAGGCGCTTGAGACTGCTGCGGGCCAAATGACTGTGTTGGCCTATGTGTGACCTGGCCTCTGGCTAGAATCGCTTCCGTCCCTTCTTCAGTCCCATGTTTCTTCCCACCTAAGTGCCCCGTCTTTAACACAGTGGGGGAAAAGAAGGAAAGAGTGAACTTTAGGCAAACATGAGGTGTGTGTGTGT
>JAJEJO010049197.1:0-27321 GCA_020662805.1 Glaucomys volans
TGCTCATCTATCTCCCCCCGCGACTCCAGGTGGCTCCATGGCAGAGCCTGCAGTCACCCCCTTTGGGACCACACAAGATGGCTTGATAGAGGCTGTGGGACTGGGTTCAGTGTAGGGTGTGGGGTGTGCAGGTCACCACAGGTTCTGGGAGCTGATGGACCATCTCCAGAGTCCAGGGCCTCTGACGACCCTTAGTTGTCTTTAGTTCGCAGCCAGCCTGCAGTTCAGGGATCCTACCTCCCCCCGAAACCTGCCCCCAGACAGGCATGGAGCTGAGCTCTGTCCCTGGACACGGCCAGGTCTGTTCATCGGGACAGCTGATGCGCCAGCCCATGAGCCGGCTCTCTCCACTGGGCACCTCCTTTGGTTTGATGTCATGGAAATAAAGAACCTGACTCTGAGAGGGATCTGCTAGGGGTCCCATTGCCAGCAAGCAGCAGAGCTGGGACTGAATCTCACATGCATCTGAGTCCAAAGCAAGAGGCTCTGCCCAGTGTCTGGATCACCAAGAAGCCCTGGATCGTTGGGAGCAGGGGGGGGCAGTGCAGCCAGAAAGCGCTTGGCTGTTTGTCCCTGGGAGCTCGTGCCCTGCAGGCACGGCCCTCTCTCTCCAAGGAGTGGGCCTTTCTTTCTGCAAGCCCTTGGCAATTGACATTAGTTAAATTGCAAGTGACAGCCTGCAGGCTGCGTGGGCAAAAGCACGGAGGCGTGAAACGGGAAGAGACCAGGGAGCTGAGCACTCGGGAGGGGCCACCTGCTGGCAGGAAACAGCACAGGGGCACGAGGCTGGGGCTCCTTATTCCAAGGGTGTGGGAGTGGCGGTGGGGTCTGGGCTGGAGGGGCCTGCCCATTGCCCGGGACAGGGAGCTGTGCAGGGGGATAGGCGGGCCAGCCAGTGCCCCTGTCCCTCCAACTGCCAGCCCTTCCTTCTCTCCAAGAAGTGTCTTCCCCCTGGCTGATGCCAGGAGCAGACGCCCACAGTGCCCCCAACTCCACCCAACCCCCAGAATTGTGGGAGCGGAGCCCACTCCCCACCTCCCGGCAGTGTCCCCTTCTTCCCTCTGGCAGCCTGTGCCCCTCCCAGGATGTAAGGCTGGCAATGTAGACAAGCATGGTGGGAAGACAGACCAGGTGGCGCAGGGCACTTGCTTCACCACAGAAAACCCACGGGCTCCAGCAAGCCGAGGCTGGCGCTGGCAGCCATCGTAAGAGCCCTGGGTGAAAGCTGTGGGGATGCTCACGGAACCTGGCAACTGCCAGGGAGCCTCAGCCAGGGTGGCGCCCTCCTGGTCAGTAGCCGGCAATGCTCTAGGCCCAGGGGGCAGAGCGGAAAGAGTGGATTCTGCCGCCACTGCAGGGGCCCCAGGCAGGAGCTGCGTCCAGGGAGGAGCCCCGATGCTTCCAGAAGCTAGTCAGCAGGTGGTGAAGGAGGAAGGCACACTGGCCTGTCCCACCCCACCCCCCACTCCCGCCAGGGCCTCTGTTGGTGGAAGTCAGAAGCCCCAGCCTGGTGAGTCCCGGGGAGCCCTGCCTCTGGGATGGGAGGGGGCTGCAGCCTGGGGCTGGGTGAGCCTTTCTAGGGCTCAGAGGCCTGCGGACTGCACATGGCCCCCACAGACGTGGGAGGTGGAAACTTCATACCGTCATTTGACACGAGACACACTAGGGCTATCGAGGTGGAGGGTGCTGTGGACTCATCTGAGTCCCCCCAAATTCACACCTTGGAGTCCCAAACACCAGCACCTCAGAATGTCACTGTGTGTGGAAGCAGGGTCTTCCCAGAGGTGACTAAGGTAAGATGGGTCATTAAGGCAGCCCTAGTCCAAGCTGCCTGATGTCCTAAGAAGGGGCGAGGAGGACACAGATGTGCACAGAGGACGTGGAGAGGACTCCATCTGCAAGCCACGGGAGAGCCCGGGCATGTCCCTGCCCCGCAGCCCTCAGAGGGAAACGACCCGTGATGTCTTGATCTGGGGCTTCTAGCTTCCCAGCTGCGGCAAAGACAATCCTGATGAAGTCACTCAGTCTGTACTTTGTCACAGAGCCCCAGGAGACAACGCCAAAGGAACTCGCCACCAGGAGCACAGCCGGTAAGTGCTGATCTGGGTGTGAGGCTGGGGCTGTCCCCCGTCAGAGCCTGCAGGTCAGTCCTTGTCCCCATGCTGGGTCAAGGGATGCCCTGGCTGAGCCAGCAATGCCCCGCAGCCCCACCCCACATTAACAGATGGGTGTGACATGGGTGTCACCACATCCCACGTTAAGGGTCTGACAGGTTCCCTGCAGACCTGGAGATCTCATTCCCACTTGCCAGGAAAGGCCCTCAGTAGGAGCAGCGTCCAGCACCCAGACAGCCTCTAGTCCCCCAGGTCAGAATGCAAGGTGACTGGGTAGCCCAGCAGTCCTTTCATGGGGAATAATAGTGCTTCTCGGAGACTCCCAGACCGAAAGAGGGGGTCAAGAGGGTGCCCCAAGGTGCTCAAGTTTGGGGCCTGGGTTCTGTTCTCTACTCTGGTTTGAATCAGAAGCACTTGGGATGAGACTTGAATACAAAGATTTTTAAAACAGGTTTTCAACTAAGTACCATGTAGAGGTTTCCTAGAGTTGCTATAACAAAGTTTGGCAACCGTGTGGCTTAAATGACCAAAATGGATTGTCTCAGTTCTGGAGACCAGAAGTTAAGACCCAGGTGCCAGCAGGCTGGTTCCTTCGGGGTCTGCCGAGCTCCTGCCCCCGGGTGCTCCCCGGCCTCTGCCGCTCCCTGGCTTAGCGCTCTGCCTTCATTTCACACTCTCCCCGGTGTGTCTCATGTCCAGAGTCCCCCTTTTTATAAGGACACCAGTCGTAGTGATTAGGGACATTCTAATGACCTCCTTTTACCTTAATGACCCCTTTAAAGACCCAACCCACAAATGAGGCTACATTCCAAGTTCCCAAAGGTCAGGACTTAGACACACGAACCTGCAGGCTGAGGGGACACGTCGGACCCACAGTGCAGCATGATCCACACGCAGCCCCTGCAGGAAGCAGATGGCCTGCCTCCCCTGATCACAGAACATGTCCCCAGGTGCAACCCAAGTGGCCACCACCCAGGGCAAGAAACAGGACACCGCAGGCCCCTGAGAGGGGTGTTCAGTCAGCTTTTTCACGTCTGTGACCAAAAGGCCTGACAAGAACAATTAGAGGAGGAAAAGTTTATTTGGGGGCTCATGGTTTCAAGGTCTCAGTCCATCGATGGCCAACTCATTGCTCTGAGCCAAAGGTGAGGCAGGACATCATGGCGGAAGGACGTGGCAGAGGGAAGCAGCTCCAACATGCACCAAGAAACAGAGAAGGTCTCCCCTCACCACGGACAAACACATACCCAAAGGCACGCCCTCACGGCCTCCTCCTCCAGCCTCCCGAGAGTCGCCACCCAGTTCATCCTGTCAGGATCAACACCCCATCAGGTTCAGACCCTCAGAACCCACTCGCTCCACCTCCAAGCGTTCTTGCATAGTCTCACGTGAGCTTTGAGGGGCACCTCACATCTAAAGCACAGCAGTGCACGTGCCCTTTCTTCTCATGCCCCCAAGTGACCAGGATGCTGTCACCGCTGCCTTGCTGAGCGCACTTTTACACCCACACAGGGTTCAGCTTCGCCTGCTCTCTGAACAGCACCCCAGGGCTGGCTTCTGTCACTCAGCGTCCTGGCTGGGGTGCTGTCCCTTTGGCCCCACTTAGCTTCCCATTGTCGCTGACTTGCAGAAAGTCCTGTCCTGTGGACACGGCACTGCCCGCCCATTCCCTGTTCAATATCCCCTAGTGGTGGCATCAGGCTGGGACACCGCGGCAGGGCTGCTGGGAGAGTGTGGGGCAGGCAGCCCCAGGCGCTCATGGAGCAGGAGGACTTGGGTGGGACTGAGGCCCTGGGGGGTCTCGGTCTGCTTTCCTCACTGCCACAGCCCATTTGTCCCAGGACAGCGAGGTGGTTCGCAGAAAGACCAAAACTGCCAGGGACAGTTTGCAAGACACGCAGCTTAGAGGGAAGAGCTTCCGAGGGAGCAGCGACTGCCCAGGAAGAGAGGCAGCACAGGCTGGCAGCTCCTGTGTCCTTCCCCTGTGCCCTCGCCGGAGCACCCCAGTCCCACACAGTCCCCTCTCAGGTGCAGAAGCAGTGATGTCATCAGCACGAGCTCACTCAGCTTGCACGTCTGACCGGCATCCCGGGAGCGGCCGTGCTGCTGTGGCGGGGAGTAGAGTCCTTCCGACGACACTGACTGCCCTCACCCCACGTGCAAGACATCCTGCATCTGGACAGCTCAGTCCAGGCCTGTCCACGCCATTTCCTTAACTTGGTGAGGATTTTGGAAACAGAAAGGGGACATTCAGGGACATGGTATCCTGTCCCCGTTTTCTTTAGGGGTGGTAGGAGAGTGAGCACTCTTTCCATGTGGCAGTACCAAGTGGCAAGTTCCCAGGAGAGGGGAGAGCAGAGCGTCCAGAGGAAGCGGAACTCTGCTCCCCAGAGCGCTGGTGTCGTGGGGTCCCTGGGACACCCTGGGACTGACTCTAAATGAGCAAGAACCGCTTGGTGCTCCAGGCGGAACCCCTCCCTCCTCCTGCCCAGGACGCTGGGGATTCCCTGCCTGATCCCGGCGGTGCCACCTCAGGCCCTTTTGTGGGCCCGGAAGGCAGCCTGGTCAGGTGGCTCCACCACCTGTGCAGAGGAGCCACGGAGCCACTTCCGGTCCTCTTGGCAAGGGCGCCGCCTTTCCCAAGCATCTCGGGGACCCTGGGGACACTGGGAGCCCAGCTCTGCTCACTAGAGCGACCAGCTCCCAGGATTGGGGGAGGGGCCGAATCAAGCCCAGCCGGGAACAGAGTGCCTGGGGACGGTCTCAGCACCCTGGGAAAATCACGAACTTCCAAATTTGCCTCCTGGCTGCTGGCCACCTCTCCTGGTGAGCGGGCTCTGATGGCCTCCAGCCCAGAATAAGTGACTGCAGGTGAAGGTATGGGGCAGGCTGCCCTGGCGTCCTGGCCCTTTAAGTTAAAGGCACTAGGAAACCAGCAGGTGCATAGAGATCACTTTGACCTCTGTTGTTTCTTAGCAGCAGAGAGGAGGTCCCAGCAGAGGACACCTGTCCTGGAGAGAGCAGGCCCTCACAGGAGCGCACCAAGTTCCACCATGGAACTGCAAGCATCTGGCCCCACCAGCCTCGGCTTCCCCGCCAGCTGCCCAGCCTCCCCACCCAGAATCCGCAGCATGGCCTGCAGCCTACAGAGAGTCCAGTACGTGAACAGCTGCTCCTCCCGCTTCTTCAGGTCTTTGTTTCCTATTGAGGGGTCCCAGCCACGGAAAGCCTGCGAATAACGCCTACGCGTTCTCCTGCTGACCGGCGTGTGTCAGCTGAGTCCTCCGTCCCAGCCAGGACGCTAATAGATGGAACGGGGGCATTCTGCCCTGCCTGGGTTCCGAAGCATGGGGTGGAAACGGGGCCAGCCCCCGGGAGGGCCCAGCAGTGACTGTCGTGGGCTCCGTTTTCCCAGATGAGTAGCTCCATGTTAGGGAGGCTGGGCCTCCCCAGCAGCAGAGGGATCCACAGGCCAGGGCTGGGCCCTCAGCTCGGCCCTCTTCTCCCCGTGCTCCCTGAGGGGTGTCAGCACACCCCCTTCCAGTCCCCACAGAGGCCCAGTGTGGGGGATGGACGGGCCAACGAAGTGGCCAGGTCAGTGTGTTAACCCCTGTTGGGCTGAGCTGTGTCCACAGAACTCACAGCTTAAGGCCTGACCCCAGGACCTGGATGCCAATTGTAAACGGGGCACAGCATGTGCCCTTGGCTCAGAGGTCGCCCTAGAGCAGGATGGGCCCTCATCCCCACCACTGGTGTCCTCGTAGGCAGGGAGCTTGGACAGACTCTCACGCAGGGAGATGAGGGCAGTTTGAAGGGAAGGCAGGGCAGCGTGGCCCCTGGGCTGTGACGCAGTGCTGCCGGGGCCTTGGGTGGCTGGAGCAGGCAGGGGACGGGTCCTCCCCTGCAGCCTCCAGGGCCCAGCCCTACTGCAACTCTGTTTCAGTGAATGATTTTAGGCTTCTGGCCTCTGGGACTGTACGAAAATAAGTGATGGCTGTGTAAGCTGTCTCTCCAGCCGCCAGACCCTGTGGAAGGGACTGTGTCCCTGCCAAGCATGGCAGCACAGGGACTCTCCGGGTGACAAGGACCTGGAGACTCACAGATGATGCCAGGGAGCCCCAGTCGCAAGCATGCGGGGGTGGCATGAGTGGGGCAGGGCAGCAGGAGGGGAGGCCTGGCTGGCAGAGACGCCCCGAGATGTAATGGCTGGACTCTGGGGTGGAGGGACATTGACCCCTAAGCAGGTGGACTAGGAACAGGTGTGGGGGACCTTTGGACATAGCCTCCAGGTTCAGCTGACATCCTTGGGTTTCAGACCATCTAGCGCAAAGCCCAGGCAGGCTCGCCGACATTCCGAAACAGTTAGAAAGCACCCACGCACTGACCACCGGCAACGCCTGCACTTTTGGATTTCTTTCTGTTCCAAATAAACAGTGGCCCACGTCCTGGTGCCCAGCCATGATTCCTGGTCCTTTCCATCTCCAGAAGTACCCGCTGGCCCCAAGTGGACACATGCCATCTGGCACGGGTCTGTCCATGGGTGATACCTCTCGGGCCACCTGGTTCACGAGCAGGGTGCGTGTGCTGTGCCAGGGCTCAGCCCTGAGCCACGAGAGGCTGTGGGGCAAGCGTGGGGTGCCCAGCTCCCCCACTGCGGGCCCTGCCCCGTCTGGGTCCACTCTTCCCTTTCCACTTGCCACCTCTGGTCCCCATGAGGGAACGTGGAACCAAGACCAGAGAGACACTGTTCCTCTACGAGAGTTCAGGGAACTCGGCTCACACCCTCCCTCCAGCCCCAGTGAGCAGCAGGTGACCACCCAATGGTGGCCTGGGAGTCTCGGGAGCTGCCAGATGCAGACCAGGGTCTCTGAGGGGAGAGTGCTGAGGAAAGCTGGGGTCTACCAAGGGCAGTGCCTGCCTGCTGGGGACACCAGGAGGATGGATGGGAAACTGCCCGCCCACACTGCACAGCAACCACACCCGGACAGGGGCTGCTCCTGGTGGGGACCCCAGGGGAGAGGAGGCCACCCTGGGGCTCAGCCCCGGGAGACAGCTGTTGGCCGTGCCGAGGCTGCTGCTCTCATCCGTACTTTACCTCGAGGAAGAGAGCATCGGGGATGTGCACCCGCCCCGCAGCGTGAGCCTTGTCTCACACTCACTGATCAGGACCAAGATGCCGGTCCTGAGACCGCCTCCCACTAGGCAGAGGCAAAACTGGGGCTTGGGGCCCATTAGTCAGCTTTTCCGTTTCTGTGACTAAAAAATCTGACCAGAACAACTGCAAAGCAGGGACGTTTATTTGAGGGCTCGCGGTGTCAGAGGTCTCAGTCCACAGAAGGCCGGCTCCATCCTCGGACTCAGGGTGAGGCAGAACATCATGGCGGGAGAGTGTGGCAGAGGGAAGCAGCTCACATCATCAGGGAGCAGAGAGAGACTCCACCCAGCAGGTACAGATCTGTACCCAAAGCCACACCCTCTCCCCAGCTCCTCCAGCCACACCTGCCACTCGGTCACCACTCAGTTCATCCCGTCAGGGGTCAATTCACTGGTCGGGTCCAGGTCTCACAACCCAATCCTCTCTCCTCTGAACCTATTGCATGTCTCATGCAGGGGTTTTGGGGGACACCTCACAATCAAACTGTGACACAAATCCAGGGAGGGACTCCAGGGCAGATGCAGAGGGCCTTGCTCTGTGACAAGGGTCGTTCATGGAGACTTCAAACATGGGCAGGACCTGTGGAGAGAAGGGGCTGCTGCGGCCAGATCTGGTGTGATCTACATCAAAGGAGAATGGCGGTGATAATGGGCAGAGCACGCTGGGGAAAAGGGAATGTCGCACACGGGGGCAGAGTGGACGGCAGGATGGCCCATGACAGCTCACGCCAGCCAGGCCTGGAACGGAGGCCCCGGGACCAGCAGGGACCGGCCCTGCCTGCCCCCTGACTCTGGACTTCCGGCCTCCAGAGCAGCCAGAGGCTTCACTCTACAGAGACTTGCTTTTCCATGGTGGGAAGCGCCCTCTGCAGGGCCATGAGAGAGGCCACCGGCCTCGTCCCCTCCTGGACTCGCAGCCCCACTCAGCGCAGCCTCTTCATCCAGACCTGCAGCCACTGCCGCAGTAGGTGTCAGGCACGAGCGGTGGTGGTGTCACTCCAGGGGGGGCCACAGAACTGGGGAAGCCAGTCACCTGCAGGTCTCTCTCACCAGTGTCCCTGTGGCTTGTGGTGTGACAAGACCCCTCGTCTGCTTTTTCAGTTTTGTTCTTTTTTGATATGCATGTGAGCAGAGCGTGTCCTGACCTGATCCATACACGGAGCGGGACTTCCCCTTCTCGTGGTTGTAGGTGACATGGAGTTACCCTGGTCCTGTGTTCACGTATGAACGTAGGAAAGTGATGTCAGATTCATGCCACTGTCTTTCCTGTTCCCATCCCCCTTTGTCTAGTCCAAAGCACTTCTATTCTTCCCTCCCCTCCCCTTATTGTGTGTCCGCATCTGCTTACCACAGGGAGCATTCAGCCTTCGGCTCTTTGGGATTGGCTTATTTAGCTTAGCATGATAGTCTCCAGTTCCATCCATTCACAGGCACATGCCATCATTTCATTCTTCTTTATGGCTAATAGTCCACTGTGTATATGTACCACATTTTCTTTGTCCATTCATCTGTTGAAGGGCACCTAGTTTGGTTCCATAGCTTAGCTATCGGGATTTGAGCAGCTATGAACTTCGATGTGTTTGTACATCAATGTGTTTATACCCTGGGTGTGAGCCGTGTCACTGTCGATGTTGACTTCAAGTCCTCTGGGCATATGCTGAGGAGTGGGATGACTGGGTCAAACGGTGGTTCCATTCCAAGTTCTCTGAGGAATCTCCATCTTGCTTTCCAGAGTGGTCACACCAATCTGCAGTCCCACCAACGACGTGTGAGTGTCGTTTCCCCCACATCCTGGCCAACGTTCATCGTGGCTTGTGTTCTTGATGATGGCCATTCTGACCAACATGAGATGAAGTCTCAGTGCAGTTTCAATTTGCATTTCTCTATTTACTAGGGATGTTGAACACTTTTTCATATGTTTGTTAGCCATTCGTATTTCTTCTGTGAAGTGCTTGTTCAGTTCCTTTGTCCATTTATTAATTGAGTTATTTGGGGTTTTTTGGTGTTAAGCTTTTTGAGTTCTTTGTGTATCCTGGAGATTAATGCTCTACCCGAGGTGCGAGTGGCAAAGATTTTCTCCATTCTATCGGCTCTCCGTGTTCTTGACTGTTTCCTTTGTTGAGAAGAAGCTTTTTAGTTTGAATCCATCCCATTTATTGATTCCTGATTTTACTTTTTGTGTGTTAGGGGTCCTGTCGAGGAAGCCGGTTCCTAAGCTGACATGATGGAGTGTTGGCTACATTAAGCCCCCCACCTGCTGGCAGCCCTGCTGAAGCTGCCTCCAAAGGAGGCTCAGGGAGTCCCGTGGCCACAGCCAGGGACAAGTGCCCCAGCCTGTGTCTCTGGAGCAGCCACTGCGATACCACCAGGTTCCCTGTGCTTCCCCTTAAGGCATGCAAGGCCATCAGTGTGGCCAGGACGCAGTGCTGGGCAGATTCCAGGCCTGTGCCAAGACTCAGGACTCGGGGTCTCCATGCTGCTGTTCACCAGCCGCTCGGAGGCAGGAAGCTGCCTGGAGATAGCGACCCCCGGCAAAAGCAAATGCTCCGCAGATTTCCTCTTGTGGGGAAAGCACTGTGAGGCGAGGCTCCTTGGACTGGGCCACTTGATGTTCCTGCTTTCCTCCCTTCTGTCAGCTGGCCCTCTGTGCCCAGCACTGGCCTGTGTGTCTGGATGGATGAGTGGGAGGCAGGCCTAGTTGAAAGAAGTGGGTCCTCGGGGGTGTGCCTCCCAAGGACTATATCATGTCCCCGGCCCCGCCTTCTCTCTGCTTCTGGCTGCGACAACTTTGGCCCCCCACACCCTCCCTGCCCTGGTGTCGGTACCACCTCAGGCACGAACAATGAACCAAGTGACCATGGCTGAGATCTCTGAAGCTGTGAGCCAAAATAAATCTTTCCTCTTTGAAATTTTTTCCCAGGTGCTTTGTCACAGTAATGGAAAACTGACTCGCACATAGGACACCAGTCAGTTGGGTGAGGGCCACCTAATGACCTCATTTTTTACCTGTCTCCAAACGCAGTCACAGTCTGAGGTGCAGGGTCGGGGCTTCCACATGCACTTGGAGAGCACACGATCCTCAAAGGGAGGTTGATCCTCTGCCCTGTGTCGGGGTGTAAAGGCCGCACTGTGCACTCTTGCAGGGCACCCCGATCCGCCAGCCAGCAGGGTGGCACACCCCCACTACATCCAGGGTCAAAACAGGGTCGCCTGGGCCAGAGCTCATGGCCAGCAGCTGAGGACTTCCTCCCGTGGCAGGGGAGCAGGTCCAGCACACCTTCCATCTCCCTCCCGGTGGAGCTGAGGACCCCGCCTCCTTGCGGCTGGGCAGAGCCTCATGGGGTTCTACCAGCAGAGTGGGGAGGGGGAGGTGCGCCCTCCCAGCCAGGCCAGCAGGTGTCCTCGCTCCCATCCGCCTCCAGCCCTGTCCTGGGGCATCCTGGGAGCCAGAGGACCCCCGCATCACACAGACCCCCCTGGATGGGCGGAGAGGGAGGGTTGGAGGGTCCGAAGTGCCTGCTGGCTGGCAGTTCTCTCCACCCACAAATGAAGAGCAGCCCCCACCTTGGGTTGGAAAGGGCTGAGCACACGTCCCAGGGGATGGGCGGAGGCTGTGGAGGCCACCGAGGGAGGCCCCAGGGAGGGGCTCCTGCACCACTGAGCCCCCGAGGGCCCGGGCTCTGTGTGTGCAGCGCAGCCTTCTCATCTCCACGCAGGGAAGAGAATCCATCTCCATTTGGAGAGGAAAGCGGATGAGCACCGTCAGCCACAGGAGCAGAGAGACGGCTCCCAGAGACAGATGTGATTAATGGCCGGGCCATGATTCCCGAGGGGAGATCAGAAAAACCACGTCTGCGCGCTGGAGAGTCATGGCATCAAACGGGGCGCAGAACAGTGGAGCGCCCAGCCTGAGAAGTCCCAGCTCAGGGTTGGGCTGTGGGTGGGCCGGGCAGCAGAGGGATGCCCCTGAGAGGCGGAGGCAAGCCGTGGGGCCAGGAGGGTCAATTTACACAGGAGGCCCAGCATAGAGGCCAGGCCCCTATCCCCAGAGGCACACGTGAGTGACATGCAGGACTCAGCTGTGAACCCCGGTGTCGACTGATGTGGGTCCATCTGGAAGGGGTCTGCTCTGCTCAAGTCCTGGGGGGACAGGACCCACAGGACATGTGCACAGTAGTCTCTGTCTCCCCCTCTTTCCACAGTGCCCGTCACCCTCAGTCAGCCTTGGTCCTAAAACTTAAATGGAAAACTCCAGAAATGAGCAACTCCCGGGTGTTGAGCCATGCACTGCTCCGAGTGCCACCAAGGGCCCTCAGTCCCTTCTGCATCGCCCCTCCTGCAGTGCAGCTGTGCACACGACCCACCTCAGCCCCTCGGCTCCACGTCACAGTGCTGCAGTCTCGTGCTGAGTGACCCTGTTTTCCTTGGTCGTGGCCTCTGAGCACAGGAGCAGTGACACTGCCGATTCAGGTGCTTCCAAGAGAAGCTTCCCAACCTCCTTCACCTGAAGGGCGAGAGCCCAACCTAGCAAAGGAGTGAAGTCGCCAGACCTGTGCTCCTGCCGAAGCCGTCGAGGGCTAATCCACCCTCTGAGTCCGCCACGGCCACGCAGGCCTTGGGCCTCCCCCGGGGATGGCCAGTGCCATGTGGCTCTGGTGTGTAGACAGCCGGTCCTCAGCCCCAGGCTCCATGTCAGCGCATTCAACCAGACAAGCATCAAAAACATTTGGAAGCAAAGCGCACCTGTGCCGCGAGACAGCCCTCTCCTGGTCGTTGCTCCCTGTGGGCCCACTGCGTGCCCAGCACTGACACTGCGTCAGGTGTTGTCAGTAGTCGGGAGGTGACTCAGGCAAACAGGATGTCCACTCACGTGCAAACACTCTGGTGTCCTGCAGGGATCCTGGAACAGCCCTCTGGGGACACCAAGCGCAGCTGGGTGTGGACGTTGTGGGGAGGAAGGAACTGACTCGGGGGAGACTGAAATCCAGATCTGTAGGGCAGGCTGGGGTCCCAGGGACGCTGCCACTGCAGTGCCCGCCATCTGCCAACGGGATGCCCTCCCTCTTGGGGGCTGTCGGTGTTTCTCCTCCTCAAGCACCAGCTGTCGGACGCAGCCCACCTGCATGATGGGCATCATGCAGAGTCATGGGTGTGATCAGGGGTCTGCTGATTTCCAGGTCATCTCATCGAAAATGAAAGCCTCACAGCGACATCTGCAGCGACGTTTGATGCGGGTTGCATGGACCAGCCACGCTGACACATGACCTAGGCGTTGGTCCGACTGGGCTGGGTACGAGGAGGGGCTCTCCGGGCTGCAGCCCCGAATGAATCCATCCCCCGGTTACAGCAGAGCTGAGCGCACGGCCTCCCACCCCACCGCTGACCCTCTGCGGACAGACAGCAGAGCCTGCGCCAGACACTCTAGTCCTGTGAGGTCAGCTGGCCTCGTCCTCCCAACCGCGAGGGGCCTGTGTCACGGAGAAGCTCGCCACCCAGTGATGCCGGCTGCCAAGGCAGGACCCCAACCCAGTGGTCAGGCCCTCAGCCAGCGCCCCCCAGGCCCATCAAGAGCAGGGACTGAGAACCCCCTACCCTCCTGGACTCACTCCCACTCACCCTGCACCCCGAACATGAAGGGGCCAGGGAGGGAGCCCGGGTCCATCCAACCGGGGCTGCCAACCGTACGGGAGACCTGACCAGCTTCAGTTTCAGATCAGCAGCAGGAACTTTCTACCAACAACAGCCGGAAGGCTGTGTGGGACACACACCACACCAGGGTCACGGTGCAGGGGGGCAGAGGAGGGCGGCCCGGGGGCTCTGGGAGGCAGAGGAGGCAGCCCAGCTGCCCACCAGCGGGAGGGGACTGACTTTGGAGCTGGTCTGCTGACCTGCAGGGCCGTGGATGCCAACAGGAAGGAGCCGGGGGTGGGGGCTGCCAGCAGAGGGCAGCGAGAATCCGAGGCCCCTCAGGTCTGCACGGGCTGCGGGTAGGCACAGGGAGTCCTGGCCCGCAGGCAGCCTGGACCCGAGAGGGCCTGTCACAGAGAACCCAGGGGCCCAGGGAGGCGCAGGCCCTGGGCAATTCCCACTCCCCAATGGCAGGGTTTGGACCACTGCCTGGCACTCAGTAGGTGCGTGACCTTGGGCGAGGGACTGGGCTCGTCCCTGTGTGGCTGTGTGGGGAAGACATGGTGCCCAGGTTGTCCCTGTGCTCAGGTGAGGTGGCCCCGCTGGATGTGGCCACTCTGTGCACTGCCATCAGGCCACCAGGGTCACGCCCTCTCTGGGTTTTTTTAGATAAAAGTACTTCATTTGGGGGAATATAAGGCAGTGCCTCTTACCAGCCCAGACTCCCCTGAGAACACTGGTCGATTCCTTCTGGAAGGTTTTACTCACCTTTTTCACTACATGCAGCGTGTGTGATTCTGCTTTGGGCGATTCTTCAGCGTGAGCATCTTCCTGTATTGGAATTTCTCATTAGCATCATCTTAATGGAAATGATACCAGGTCTCCTAGCAGGCGAACGTGGAATGATCTGCGGTGCTCTGCTGGGTTAGATTCCTACCATTGCAAATGATTCGTGTAAACATCGCGCCTGTTTCTTCATCTACATTCTTTTTTCTGCTGATTTCCCAGAGTGAAACTTTCCATCCCTGTACCAAAGCTCTTGGGCAATGGCGACGAATCACCTTCCAAAGCCTGTTTGATTCAGCTGCCAGGAGCCAGGTGGAGCCCCCGCTGCAGCTCTTTGGGACCCCGTAGTGTATGTTTTAGGGGGCTGATCAAGATCAGCCCTGGCTTTAATTTCTTATTAAGTTTTTATTATTAAATTTTCATTTTCTTTTTCTCTTGGTTGCTTGAGATCTTTCTATTGCAGGAAACGCAGCCCAGACTCCTTGACTGTCCCTGGGCACTGTCCCCCTCACCCTGCAGCCTGGGCCATGACAGCAGTCACCTTGGTGAGTTACCATCGTCTGCTTGGACTTTCAGAGCTGTGTCCACGAAGAAAATAGAGAATTCTTTTGTGTTTTTTAAACTGTGTGAAAACGATGCGAAGTGTAAATCTCCAATTAATTTACTCCTTTCCCCAAATTTGCATTAATCCACACTGAAAAACAAAGCAAAAAAGGAACAAAGATGTTCTCTGAGGCCTCCCCTAGACCCTGGCAGGACGTGCCTCACCTGCTTGGTAACTTCACTTCTCCACTTCCTCTCTTGCAGAAAACCAAGTCCAACATGGGTCAAAGAAAACATGAGGATTTTTTTTAACTCCTGGAACCCTGTGGTGGGTGATAAAAGTGTTACACATCACACCTGGTGGGACGCAGCTAAGGTTGTTCTTAGAGGGCAACTGACAGCCTTAACATTTTACATTGAAAAAGAAAGACTGAAAGCTAACGATTTAGGCATCCAACTGAGATTCCATAAAAATAAAAACAACTGAATCACTTCTCAGCCTTTAGGCTAAGATCAAGAGTAAAAGTAGCAACTGAGTACGCGATTAATGTAGAAAAAGAAGATGAACGAATGAGTGCAGACCGGGAGCGTGTGCTGAGGTCCACTCGCGGCTGGACTGAGGCCACAGTCTCCGATTTCCTCTGGGGTATGAGTGCTGCCTCAGACATCGAGGGGCCATGGCGGGGACCCCTCGCTGCAGCCCTGCTCATAGGGAAGAGGCCCAGAAGCGGCTGGGCAGTGGACAATGCCCAGGTGTCAGGGCGAGGGCTGCGGGCTGAGCGTGGAGAGAGCGACCCAGGGTGGAGGCAGGTCCCTCCCTGCAGGGGTTCCCTGGAGACGGCCCAGGCTGGAGCCGGCACCCCATCACCACGCTGGGGCTCAGCGGAGACCACAGAGACTGCGGAGCCCCTTTCATCACTATCCTGACACCCAGGGCCCAAAGGCTGCCCGCGGAGCTGCCTGGACCCCAGGTGAGGCGGGGACCCCGGATCGGCAGGCGGGGCGGGGCTCTCACGTCCTCCCAGCCAGCTGGCAGAGCAGGCCTGACTCAGTCTCGCTGGACACCTTCCCTGAGGCCGGCACACAGGAGGCAGGACGGGAGCAGGCGGGGCCGGCCAGCTCTGTGTGGTTCACACTGCTCTCCAGCTGGACGTCCTGCCCAGGCCTGCTTGGCGGAGCTGTCAAGGCAACAAGTGAGGCCCAGGGCACAGCTCGTCCGCTCAGCGCACCCGGGAGTTCCACGGGTCTGCCATCTGAGGTGTCTCCACTCGCAGCTCTCTGAGGTGTCTCCACTCGCAGCTCTCTCGCCCCACGGTGCAGAGCGGTGATGTGTCCAGCAGGCCGAGCAGGGAATTTTCTGGGTTGGCAACGTGAGTGCGACCCTCTTGGGGTGCCGGTGGCACTGCCGAGCTGCAGCTCCCAGTCAGCCCCCTGAGTGCCGTGTTGTCAGGCGGGGACGTTTGGCAGCGTGGAGTTGAAATGCCTCTCAACTCTCGGTGTTTCCAACCTAACGATGGTGCTTTGGATGCCTGTGCGCACAGGCTCAGCTGTACAGCCGGGTCCTCAGGGCTTGGTCCATCCGGGGAGGTGCTGGGGGGTCCTCAGGGCCTTGAGTGTGGGGCACGGCCCCTGACTCTTGCTGTGACACCTGTGACATGGTTGCCCTGACCACAGGCCCAGCTGGTATGGCCTCCCGATCTCAGACTTGGACCTTGAAGCAACACAAAGCTCCTTACTTCACAAGTAGCCCGAGACAGGTGCTCTTCCCGGTGACGCGAGGCCGACTGGAGGGCAGTTTGTGAGGACGCAGCCCCCCTGCCCGGGAGTCAGGGAGCACCTTGCTGAGAGCCCTCCTGTGCAGCAGGGCTCAGAGTCCCGGGGGGCCTGTGGGACACCGGGCAACCCGGATCCCTGCAAGGCCACTGTGCTGGCTGCTGCCCAGAGGGTCAGATGGAACCCCAAAAATGACCATGGCTGCATCAAGAAGAGATCTTGGTGGCCAGGGCCACCCTGAGAGGGAGACGGCTTCTCAGTGTGCACCTCTGTGATTCTGGATTTGGACCATGTACAAAATCAACTACCTAATTTTTGAAATAATTATTTCAAAAACAAGATTGAATATTAACATTAGAAGAAGCTGATGCTCAGGTCTTCCAAAATCATTCTAAAATTAAATTCCACAGCGAGTTCACAGCTCAAAGGCATGTCCCTCTCACAGCCTCTGGTCCAGGTGCCGGCGTTTCAGTTGAGGGCCCACACTTGGCTTTCTGTCACCAACTGAGGAGACCATGAACTCCTTTTTCCTTCTCTTTCTTGCTGCTGGGAGTGGAGCCTGGGCCTCACACATGCCAGGCTCCACGGTGAGCTATGTCCTCATCCTTTCTGTTTTATTTTGAGACAGGGTCTTGCTGATTTGCAGAGTCCAGCCTCCCAAGTGGCTGTGATGGCCGGTATAACCATGAGCTCTAAAAGGGAAGTACTGACATTAGCTGAGCCACTTTTCCTCCCTGCAGAGCAAAGCCACAGATGAAAACCTACGTCCACACCAAGACTTGTACCTAGGTTCTCAGCAGCACCTTCACAATGGCCAAAATGCAGAAACCACCAAGTGTCCCGCCGTGGGAGAGTGGATGAACACGGTGTGCCCTGTCCACATGGTGGAATATTACACAGTCGGAACAAGGAATGGTGGAAACACGGTGCTCGGTGAAGGACCCTTTCACAGAGGACCACGTTACACGAGTTCCATGGTGACAAATGTCCAGAACAGACGATCTCAAGAAGACAGAAGGTAGACGTGGTTGCAGGGACTGGGGATCCCAAACTAGGGGTGCCAGCTTCTTTGGGGGTGATGGGCATGCCCTAAATGTTGCAGGACTGCGCACACACTGCAGCCAGCTGACCACCCCAAAATGGGCTGAGTTATACTCTGTGAGATCACTTCTCAATAAAACTGTTTAAAAATTAAAAATGGGTTAAAGGTGCCCTGGCCCATCTCCCTCACCCAGCTCAGGCAGAAGTCCTTCCGGCCCACGTGCTCTGGCCGCTGCCCTGGGCCTGCCCAGCCTGCAGCCTGCTGGGGACCTCCTGCCACTTGGTTTTGCCCTTCTAGTCCCTCTGATAGCCCTGGTTCTCAGGGCCCTTCAGTGTCCTGGCCCCACATGCCGCCCCCACCCAGTGCCTCACCTGCCCCTCACCATCCTGCCTCCACAGTGCCTATTCTCCCGAGTAACTTTGCTCGGGCGCCCTTGGTTGCTGGCTGTCCTTCCCCAGCCAGGGGCCAGACAGTGAGCTGGTTTGTGACACATCCCCGGCACTCAAGGTGGAGCTCACAGCCTCTTGGGGGGACACAGGAGCTGGCAGGTGCATCGGCAGCAACAGAAGTCAGGTCCTGAGCCCTGAGGACAGGGGCGATGACTCAGGTGCTAGAGAGCACGACAGAGAGAACAGCAGGGAATGGCTCCCCTTGGGGCCCACCAGCATCTGACGCCTCCCCTTGGTGCCCGCTGGCATCTGACTTGGCCTGCTCAGCTTCAGGTGGAAGTCCCGTTCCCTCCCTGAATCGTGTCCCCGGCGGGCACACACCTGGAAGAAGGAAAGCAGGTCGCAGACACGTCTGTGCTCACGGCAGCGTTGATCCCAGGAGCTTCAAGATGGAAGGAAGCCACCCGAGAGGCCCCTGGGAGTGACTGAAAGAAGACTCGGAGTGAAAGCAGAGGGTCTGCCACAGGCACTGGGATGAATCTTGAGGACATGGTGCTCTCGGGGACACTGTGCCCCAGGGCTGTGATTCCACTTGGAGGAAGAGGCAGACCCACACACAGCACGCAGCTGGCCGGGCGCACTGGGAGCCGCGGGCGCGGGTGCTTCATGGAGACAGAGACTGTTTCACAGGACGAAAGGGTTCTGGAGAGGGACGGTGGGGACGGGGCACAGCAATGCGAATGTCCTTGACACCAGCAGGCACTTCGAGACAGTTGAGATGGAAATTTCAGGTTATGCATTTTACTACATTTTTTAAAAGTCACCTGGAAAGCTCCACTTGAAATGTGCCGACAGGTTCACACTAAGTGACTTTGGTGACCACACAGGAAGCCCCACACAGGGCTCATTCGCCACGAGAACTGCTCTTGGAATCGTGATAGGAGCCACTCGGCCTTTGAAAAACACTAGCCAGGACTCAGCCAGCCGCAAAACAGCCAGAGCCGGGAGGCCGCAGAGGCCTGGGGAGGGGGCAGCATGGGCTCTCGCCCCTCTCTAAACAGGGGACCTGGGCTCCCTAAGCTTCTGAGCCTTGCTGAGGGCACAGAGCCAGGACCAGCCTCCCCAGCCACCATGGAGGTTGGGAGAGCCCCCGATGATCTTAGATTTGTGATGTGCTCGGATGCGAAAGCAGGAACACTCTACTTCCTGAGATGGTTGGGTTCGATGCAGCACAACTGCCCGGGCGTCATTTACAAGTATCATATGTGGGCGCCGTTTGCATTCAGTGTTCAAAATAACCCCAGGAGGGGCACACGGCTCATTCTAGAGATGGGAGGGACCCATGAGATCATGTCATTGTCCAACCCCAAAGTCAGGAATTAAGAGGAACCAGGGCCCCACTCCAGGTTCAGAGGCAGCCCGCAGCCCACCTGCCTGCTGAGCCCTGGCCTCCCGCCCCTGGCCGTCTCACCTCTCAGTGCACCTTTCACACCTGACCGGCACCAGCAGGCCACCTCTGGAGCCCTGCTTCCCTGAAACCACAGCACAAGGATGAGGTGTGGCTCATTCAGCCCTGGGCCACCTAACCCCAAGCCAGAGCCTTAACCAACGCTGACGGGGGAAGTGGGGGATTGGAGAGACAATGGTCACATGGTAGGGGCCAGAGTGAGCCTCCTGGACTGGGACTCCCAGGAGGGACCCCGCATGTGAATTCCCAATGGCTGGCTCCAGGGCATGACCATCATGGGGACACTTCAGGGCCATCAGCAGGAGAGCGGAAACCCCCATGGCATGCCCTACCAGGGAGGCCCATTCTAGGCAGCCCCTTTGGATCACCCACCCAACCACATGCAGAGCGTGACCACGTCATTTAGTGTGACTTTTGGCCCCACACACTTTCGTTCCTGTGGACGTCCTGGGGCACAGAGTAGGATCTCATAGCTTCTGTCAGTGATTCACCAGAAGGTCCCGGGGAACTCTTGCACACGTGTTCATGTCACTGTCAAGCATTGGAGACGTGAGTCATATCATACAGGAAGGTCATAGATGTAACTAACGGGACAAGAGTGCCAATAGTTTGGAGAGACCCCAAAACAAGGTCCCCAGGAGCCAAGACTTCACCAAAAAGATAGCGTGACTGACGGTGCTCCTGGCCCTGGAGAGCAGCCTGCGGCCTTTCAGGTCTCCAAGGCCCAGGGCTCAAGTTCTGACTCACTGCCGATGCTCCAGGCTGACTGGCGTCTCCTGGTTTGCAGTGTCAACATGCCTGGGGGGCTGTCGGGGTTCTGCTGAGGTCTCTGCAAGCCCACGGGCCACACCAGGGCTTACCAGACCTTGCTCTCAGGGTGGCCTCGCTGAAGGTTATGTCAAGTCTGAGCCACAGTGTAAAGGACGCAGGGCCAGGGACAACCCAGCACAATGACATGGTCTTGGGTTCTCTGGTTTTATCAGAGTCTGTTCTAGGAATCTCTTGTGGCTGTGTATCACAGATGCTCACGAAGCCTTTCGGGACAGCATCAGACTAAGCCAGGGGCTGTCTGTGGACACAGACTGAACGAGGCCACAGCTGAAGATCCAGCAGAGGGAGCGGGGAAGATGGGGTCATCTCCCATCTTCAACCTGCCTCGGCCTCTCCCCTAACCCATCTTCCATACCGTAGCCAGAGGCCACTTCCTAAAGGGCAGGTCAGACCTTGGCAATTGCCTGCTGGAACCTGCGATGCCTCCCTTGCCCTAGGCTCAACCCCAGCCAAGCTCAAGTGACAGGGCACTTCCTTTCCAGTCTAGCTGTTATTCTCCTCTCTGAGCTCAGCTCTTTCCTGCCTTGCTCCCTAACTGCCAGATGAATTGGAGAGATTTTGACTCTGGACGAGCTTTGGGCACTTTCTGAAATCCCATCTACTTTGCACAGGAAGCTTTGTCCCAGGATCGGCTACTGGGGACCCAACCTCAGATGGGCATGAGTGAGACCAGAAGCAGGGCACTCAGCTGGTCCTTGGGGTCTGGGCAGAAACGGGCCTTTGCTTCAAGCCCGGGGCAGGAGGCAGGAGTCACCCAGTGGCGGCACCCTTTAGCTGAGCTGGGTCTCATAATCCCAGTGGGAGGTGAGGACCGTAGGCTCAGGGGGATGGACACACACCAGGCAGTGGCCGGCTGGGTGGCCCTGGAGCCTCCTCCCTCCTGAGCTCAAGCTCTCAGCCGCCTCTGTGCTGGGAGAGGGAGGGGTCCCGCCTGTGCAGGCGTGGCCCACCCGCCCTCTCTGCATCCTCAGGCCTCGGCCCCCTGTCATTTCCTAGGGCCGGCGGCAGAAGAGCCTGGCCCTAATCAGACCTTGGGGCCCAGCACATATGTTGGCAGAGGGTCTGGAAAAGATGGCAGATGTTCATTTTCTCTCCCCAAATGAGCAGCCATTGCTTTCTCATCCACCTCGGGAAGAAGCCGCCAGCCTCTGCACACAGCCCTCCTTCAGACCACCTGGGCCCAGGCTCAGTGCTGGTGGGCGTTGGGGAGTCTGAGGGTGAATCTTTGCTCAGACCCTCCCTCGACTGGGCCGAGGGTCGCTGCCGACTGTTTTGCTGTTCAGTCGCAGTTCTCTTGGCAGATCAGCACAGGCCCTGGAAATTCTCAAGGTGTTTTTTATTAAGAATCTTCGATAGCTTGAGAGAGAGGCGGCGGGTGGAGTGGAAAGAGATGGATCAGCCTTCTAAGACGGCCAGGGTCTGCTCATCTGTTCAATCTCACGGTCCCAGGTCAAGAGAATTGCAGGAGGGGTCGTGTATGCACAGGACTCCCACTAAGCCAGTGAGGCCGGCAGGCAGGGGGATTGCCAAGTTCAAGGCCAACTGCAGCAACTCAGCCAGACCATCACAAAATTTTCAACAGGGTTGAGGATGTAGCTCGACGGTAGAGCGCTTGCCTGGCGCGCACTAAGCCCTGGGTCTTCTCCCCGCCGCTGGTGGGAGGAAAACCCAACCACACCCTTGGGCTTGGCAGACGGACCCTGTGCCCTTGCCCTGCCCCAGACGTCCCAGAGCACCCGCAAGGGAAGGAGCAGAGCCTGAAGTGTGCTCTGCAACGACAGTGGGCCAGGAAGCCACCGGGGTTGCCCTGTGTGCGAGGGAAGAGCAGGATGTTGGGGGCAGGGGCTCATGTCTTTCTCCCCAGAAGCACCTTCCCTCCCTGCTCCCCAGGCACCACTGGGGAAGCAGGTGCACTCACTCAGCCAGGCTGCCTGTCACCTCCACGTTCCCTCGGATGTTTCCCTAGGGGGGTACCTTGGTTTGCTTTTGAGTCTTTCCAAGTTATGGAAGCAGCCCAAGCCCAACGCCAGTCACAACATGGAGAGGTGCATGAGCAGCCACCTCCTCCACACCAAGTCCCTCCCTGGTGGACCATTTGTGAAGATGCCCTCGTGTGGAAGGTGCTCGGGACACTCTTCCACGGGGACACCATCCTGAGCACGTTGCGGGCAGCTGGCTGCTCCCGCTGGCACCACGGCCCCGGGCCAGCCCCTGCCGCCCTGCACCCACGCGAGCATTTTTCTGCCTTTATTTTTTCTGATCCCATTAAGTTCCCCAAATGTCATGGTCACCCTGGGAATCCTGGCATAGGCCAGGCCCCTGCTCCCAGAGCCCCTCCTGGTGGGGACCGTGGTGCCTTTCTTAAAGCTCTGGCACCAACAGACACGGTGCTCAACACACCGGCTGCGCCAGGGCGACTGGGGCATCACCTGGGCCAGGCAGGGTGGCTGGCTGAAACACAGGGCTGGTCCTCGGGCACCTGGAGGAATGGCAGGGGCGGTTCCTCTGCACCCTGGACCAGAGGGGGCAGATCCCCAGCTGGGACCTCCCTGCGGGGGGCACTGCCCTCTGGCTCTTTTCTCTCTGTTGAAAAGTTTGCTGCAGGTCCAGAACCAGGGCCACCTCTAGAGAAGCCACCCAAACACCCCCTCAAAGTTCTCCTCCTCCTCCGGGCTCCCCAGGCCATGCCACACTCCTCCCTGGGGCACAGGCCACAGCTCTGGATGACACCCATGCCAACTGCCTCCGAGCAGTCTCCTGTGCTCTTGAGAAGCATGGCCCACAGCGTCCATCACAGAATGTCCCCTGGTTCTGGGCAGCATTCAGGTGTTTTTTATTTCTGCCATACCGACCGCCACAGACTCCTGCCCAGGGGAGCATCGTGACCTCCACCTGAGCTTGGCGTCCTTGAGGCCAGGCTCTTCTGAGATCCGCGGGACCAGTTCTTCCCTGAAACTCCTGTCAAGTGACCAGAGCTCCCAGCCGCTCCCCACCCTGGTGAAGGAAAAGAGTGAAGGGATGGAGAGGCCTGGGGGCCTGGGCAAGCTGGCCCGAGGCAAGCACAGCTCATTAGCATCTGCCCAGGGCTCCCAGGACGGGGGCAGAAGGTGCCCTCTGGGCACAGTGCAGATCTCAGCCCTCCAGACGGCTGCCCTGGGTCCCACCACAGCCTGCTTGGGTGGCAGAGATCGGCCTATCAATCCAGGAGGCCACCACCCTGCCTGGGGCTCTGCTCCCCGAGGTACAGGTGGGTTCTCCCTTCGTCAGTAAGGCCTCAGCCCTGCCAGTCTGGAGGCTCCGGTCCATGAAGAGAAGCCACCAGCATTGGGGTCGGAGCAGCATGGAGGGGTCGAGCTGGGAGGGCGCAGGAAGTGCAGGGGGGGGGCCTGGTCTCCTTCATCCCCCCCCCCCACCGGGTGATTAGTGCCCACACCTGCCAGGCCTGGGGACACCTCTGTGGCCAAGTCCCCCACCTCACTAGCTGACATTCCAGTGAGGGAGGGGATCAGGCCATTAGCTGAGCCAGATCCCAAGTTCAGCCCCTACGGAGGGCAGGGAATCAGGCCCAGGCCCCAAAACACAAGTGCCTGCAGGGCCTCCGCTCCGGCCACAGGAGGCCGGTTCCATCTGCGTGCAGAGCGCTCCCTGGAAGGGTGGGCAGATGGGTGGGAGGGAGGCAGAGAGGCCAGGCAGGAGCCACTGCCACAGCAGGGGAGAGAGCGGTCAGGTCACTGGAGCCAGGCAGCAGGGGGCGGGCAGGCTGGTGACACCTGGTGCCGCCAACACCATGCAGAGAGGAGGCCAACGTGCACCCCTGTTCAAGGTCTGACACCCCAGGGACTTCCGCTGCTGCTTCCCCGGAAGGACATACCCAGTCTTCCTGCTGCCCCCACAAAGCATGGATCAAAGGTCAAGGTTTAGAGCAGCAAAACTCAAAGAATGAGGTTCTAGAGAGAAACCAAAACAAAAATTAAAAAAAAAAAAACAACAGGAAAATCCTTTTCTTACCTCAGTGAATGCAGCTGTGGGTAAATAGGACCCGTGGTGAGCGAGACCCTGGGTTATGGAATGTGGACATGCCAGCTCAGTCCACCAGAGCTGAGATGCCTGGAGGGGCCGCACTGGCTTAAAGGGAGGAGGAGGGCCAGCATCAAGGTGGTGGTTAGGAGGTGGCAGCTAGGAGGTGGACCTGGTGACAAAGACGTTCCTGGTCTCACCCCACCAGGACAGGTGCTGCTCTTCTGCCTCCCCTGATCTCCCCGACTGCCTCCCCATCAAGGGGAGGAAACGGGCTCAGCTGAGCTTCCACGCTGGCCAGGTTGCCTCCTTAGTGAGACTGGGACAAGGGCATACTGGGACAAGGCCAGCCAGCCCTCAGGCTGCAGGCGCAGCCTGTGCTCCAGGGCACTGTCACCCCAAGCAGGAGGGCCCAGGAGGCGCCAGCCCCCCACCCCCACCTGGTTAGCAGGGCGTGTGCAGAACCGTGGGTGCGGACCCACGGAGATCCACCGCACACTCACATGGCACACGGGTGTGAACACGCCCACCACATAACTTAGCACACCCGTGCACACCCACGCCACAGAACAGCAGCTTGTCACGGGGAGATGGCTGGGAAAGGAACGGGGAGGCAGATCCAGGAAGCCGCTCAGGGATCTGAGCGCTCCGCCCCCGCCTGAGCCTGCAGGGTCGCGAACCCCTGCGCCTCCGCCTCCGAGAAGGCGCCCAATCCACAACGTGGAGGGGCGGGGCCTCCCCAGGCCGAGGAACCGCAGCCCGACGAGAAGAAAGGAAGCCGCTCGAGAGCCGGCAGCCGCCGCTGCGCAGACGGCACCGGTGCTGCCTGAGGCTCGGGAGCTGGCCCGTGCCCCGCCTGCCCAGCTGGAGGAGCAGGATGTGGGATCACTGTGCAGCCAGGCACGGGGAATGGGGACGGGGATGAGGAGGTCATGCACGAAGAGAATGAGAACGGGCACTCGGGGTGGCGGGGGGACGTCAGCCCCGTCTTCTCCAGTGGGGAGTGTCCCAGCACAGCCTTAGGCTTCTAGGGCCGCACCTGAGAAGGGGCAGTGGGAAGGGGGACCCCCGCACTGCCCACCGCTGCACCAGCCCTGCCAGACGTGGAGCCCAGGAGAGCGAGTTCTGGGGAAGGGATCGGTTTCCACCCCGATGTCCTGAGCTCAGGCACAGCCAGGTGAAACAGGGGTCTGGGCTGCAGCTGCTCCTCAGCATCCCAAGACACACCCCAGGGGCCACCAGAGTCCTTGAGCAAGCGGGCGTGTCTGCCACATATGCCTTCCCAGCCAGAGGAATAAAACACAGAAACAAAAAGAAGTCCTTCTCTTCCAGCATATTGAATGCAATTCCTCCCTCCCTCCCTCCCTCCCTTCTGTTTCTCTCTCTCTTTACCAGGAATTGAACTCTCGGGCACTCAACCACTGAGCCACATCCCCAGCCCTATTGCTTTGTGGCTCACAGCTGCTGAGGCTGGCTTTGAACTCACCATCCTCCTGCCTCAGCCTCCCAAGCTGCTGGAATTACAGGGATGTGCCACTGTGCCTGGTTCTTTGACCCTTTTTGAGAGAAAGGGGTGGGGGGCTTGTCACTGCTGGTGGACTCTAGGGCTGCCCTGGATGGGGGTCCAAAGTACTGGGCCAGTGTGTCGGGGAGCAAGGGGATCAAAGCGGCAGACCCTGTGTAAATTCCAACAACCTGGAGATTCGATAGGCTTTAAGGGCGACTGACAAATGGGCCATGGCTGTGCCCCCAGGGCCTGCGCAGGGTGGAGAGAATAGGCCAGGCCTCACAGCCTCACGTCCTCACATCCTCACGGGCCTCGAGGTTGTGGAAGTCTCACAGTGAGGCCGGGCAGAAAGGGGTCCTCTGAGCCCTAGCCCAGGGGCAGACTCTAAGCTACCCAGCCCACCACTTCCAGCTAGAGGAAGGACTGTGGGATGGCCCGGAAGGGGCCCTGGCCAGGGTCACTAAGATGACCAGGGCTCTGTGAGGGCAGTGACACTGCCCAGAACTTCCCTCCCTGGCTTCCCTGGCTGCAGACCCAGCTCTCTCCCCTCGGGCCCTGGCCTGGTGGTCACCTCCCACCGGAGGCATTCCTGGACTGCCCAGGTTGTCCAGGGTCCTTCTGTGCCATCCTGATCAGAGACATCTGTTTCCCTAGCTGAGGGTGGAAGGCTCAGAACCTCAGCCCCAGGTGGCCTGAGGGGCTGCCTCTGCTCCCTGCCCACTGGCTGGCCTCGTCCTCCCTCCCTGGCCCTATGGGTTTCCCACAGGCCAGGACAATTGCCTGACTGCCAGGACGTTGTGCAGTGCCCCTGCTGCCCCAGCCTCTTCTGGGCCTGGGCCTGCCCTCGGCTCCTCGCCAGCCTTGATCCCTGGACATGTGGGCCGGGTGCCAGGGGTCTTGGGGTGAACAGTGTGCACCATGTGATAAATGTGGGACTCCAGGGTGGGGTCTGGGGCCAGCAGATGCTGTGCAGCCCCCAGCCGCTGCCCCCTGAGTTTGCAGAGTTGTCAGGAGAGATGGTTTAAGTGTGCGCCCCCCAATTTTCTTTTCTGGAGATATCTCGTAGACATTATTTATGTTTGGAAAAATCACCTGGGTAGGGTGAGAGGCGCTAAGCAACTCAGTGAGACCCCACCTCTAAATAAAATACAAAGTGTCAGGCTGAATTGGGCGGCTACAGGGGGAGGGAGCAAGGTCACCTAGCAACACACTGTGCCAGAAGTGACCAATGAGGCAGACCTGCTGACCCTGACGTCCACCTTGGGTCCACCTTTTCCTGGGCAGGACCTCTGACCCCTTTCCTCAGTATAAAAACCCTGAGCAGTCAAAGCCACTTGCGATTTCTTCTTGGTCTCCCACCCCGACTTTCACCCCAGGGGGCTAGAGATTTCACCCGGGACAGACTCCAATAAATCTCAAGCCACTACTTTTGTCTGACTCTGGTGAACCCGCCTGGCGAGCTTACTCCTTTTGGCCACCCGCCGCCCTTTGTGAGCTTTATACAAAGTAGGGCTGGGGATGTTGCTCAGTGGTCAGTGCCCTGAACTCCCTGAGAAGGATTCAGCTTTTGGTTATTAGTTTTTACTACTTGGAAGAAATGAAATCATCCCTGCAAGTTCCCAAAGCGGCCCCATCAGCTTCCCTCCAGTCGGCAGTCAGGACTGGCCCGACTGGCCACACTCCCGGCCTGCTCTGGCAGCATGTCCCCAAGCTGCCGCAGGGTCTCCTTCATATTGTTGTGAGTTTGGACAACACAGCGTGAAATCCACCACCTTCTCCCTTCCAGGTGGGCAGTCCAGCTGGGCCCGTCCTTGCTGTCGTGCCCAGCACACCATCACCCACCCACTCTCTGTCTTCCCAAGTGGGAGCTCTGTCCAAGCAGGCACTGAGCCCTTGGCCCTGGTGGCCACCCTGTGTGGCTTTGAGGTCCTGGCATTTCACCCAGGTCAAAGCAGACAGCATCTGCCCTCGCCAGCGTCAAGGATGTGCTGCAGCTGGTGAGTTTCTTCTTCCCACGCTGCATCCAGCCATGACGTGGTGCACACAGGACCCCTCACCATCTGCAGAGT
>JAJEJO010049197.1:27331-68377 GCA_020662805.1 Glaucomys volans
TCCAGCCATGACGTGGTGCACACAGGACCCCTCACCATCTGCAGAGTGCAGCGCCCACTTCTTGGCCAGTGCGGCTGGTGCTGCTGAGCACGGGCGCAGGGAGACTGCTGGGGTCGCTGTGGGCAGCTTCTCTGGATTCATGCCTGCAGAAAGCTCTTCAAACACCAGTGACAGCGTTTCTAACTTCCAAAGCCCTGCAGCATCGTGCCCGTAGGGCTTGCCTGGCTGCTGACCTCAGCCAAGGAACAGACAGCCCCGTGGAGTCCCCGCTGACCCTGGTGGGATTGCAGCCCGATCCCTGGGAGCACAGGATTCCCACAGGACCCTGGGGAGGGCAATGGACATTCCTATAGCAGAGCTCCCTGGAGGTCTGGGGGCTTCAGTGCAGACGGTCAGTCTGCCAGCAGACTAAGAGCAGGCTGGCTTCCGCTGGTTCACACTTAGCCACAGCAATGGCAGAAGGGAACACCAGGGTGCAGAACCGGCGGTGAAGTCGGGCAGGAAATCAGACGCAATTATGTTTGAATAATAAAATAACACTAGGGGTGAGACCCCCAGCGAGGGTCACACTCAGAGACAGAGACACAGCAACATGCACAAGGATACAACACCCACACAGGAGAAGGGCTCTGCGACGTGAAGCCCCCAGAGTGGAGGGAGGGGCCACACCACACAGCTGCAGGTGAAGCTCGCCCTCCTGCAGCCTGCGGGATGCGTGAGCAGAGACAGTGAGGCAGAGGGGGAGGCGCCTGTGGCCGCAGCCTCCAGCAGCAAAGGTGAGGCCTCAGGCCATCCGTTCTTGGACCTCTGAGGCCGCAGCAGCCCAGTCCTGGCCACCTGCACACACGCCAACTCATGCTCACTTCCCAAGGACTCCTGTGACCGCTTTCCCCGCCGGGCATCCAGGTGTGAACACCTGCAGTCCAGCTCTGGGGACACCGTGAGAAGCCTCTTCCACACCTGGGTGTGGCCAGTAGCTCCCCGCCCCCAACAGTGAGGGCCATGGCCCGCTCTGGTCAGTGGCCTATCAGTGACAGCAACATGCGTCCCTTCTGAGGGAGCTTCCTCCCCCAGGGCCACCTGCTCTGACACTCTGTCCACTGGGCTCCTGGGTGACAGTGTGGGGCAGAGCCCCAGCCCCACCACTCTAGCAAGACATGCCCTCTGTGGCCGTGAGCCATGGAGCCCACAGGGCCTGCCCAGTGGTCACCAGTGTCCTCCCAGCACACAGGCTCCTTCTCCACCTGTATGAGCACCACCCCTGTGGTATGTGATCCTCGCAAGGCTGTAGGACGGACAGGCCGGTGGCTGGCAGGCAGCAGGCACATGCCCAGCACTGCCCACTGCCCTTGACCTGGAGCCCACACACCCCTGAAGGCCAGGATCCTCCTCCCTTTGGCCGGGAGGACCACCCCTGTGGTGAGCCTGGGATGGCTGTCACTGTGGACAGAGTGTGCTGCCCAGAGGCTGCTGCCGAGGACACCCAGCCAGGAGGGCCATCAGGCCAGGTCCAGCCCTTGCTGCTGGGACCCGTTAAGGGCATGAGTGGCAAGGCGGGGTGTCTGTGGTGGGCTGCTGGATGTCACACGGCTCCTTGAAGCGGAGTGGGTCTGTGTGAAGGGCAGCGCTGGGAGCCTGCTGGGCTGAGTCCGTAGGAGCAGCTGAGTTCTGCTCAGTTTGTTAAAGGTCGGGCCAGGGGCTGGCGTCGTGGCTCAGTGGTACAGCACTCGCCCAGCATGTGTGAGGCACTGGGTTCGATTCTCAGCACCACAAATAAATAAGTAAAATAAAGATCCGTCAACAACTAAAAAAAATTTTGAAAAAAAAAAATGTCAGGCCAGGTCGTCACCGCGTGGCAGACGTGCACTCTCACGCCAGCTCCAGCTCCTCAGATCGGGCCCAGCAACAGGGGTGCTGACCCAGAGCTGCAGGGACACTGGCAGACCAAAGCCGAGTCATCCACGGCCACGGAGGGGGAGAGCAGGCCCATCGTGAAAAATCTAACTAGAGTAACTAGAATGGAAGACTCCCAGGCAGCATCACCGGCCTGAGCTGCTGGGAAACTGTTCCAGTTTCGCCGCATCTTAGTAGAAAAGACCAGCGAGCTGCTGCTGGGTAACAGACCACCCCCCACCCCTCCACAGGTCCCCACCAGCAGCGGGTTTGCTGCTCCAAGATCAGGCTGGGGTAACCTGATCAGACCATGGCAGCCCGAGCACAGACAGGCCACAGGGGAATCAAAAGGACGGCTCTTGGGCGAGGTTCCCTGGTCCAGCAGGGTGCTGGGTCCGAGAAGTCGCACGTGGTCTCTATGGGGCTGGGTTTTTCTCACCCCGGGGTGAGGGAGGGGAAGCCCGAGAATTCTCTGTCCTCCTGGGGTCGGCAGGGTTAGTCTGTCAACGCCACACTGGTTGCTCCCTTGGGCATGGGCAGGCTGTTTGATGCCCTCCCCGCCCGCATCCAGTTGCCCTGAATCTCCCCAACAGCTCCTTGGAACACGGGAAGGTTACACTGTTTCTCCGCCTGCACCCTGCCCATCCGAGCACCCTGAACCGCCCTGATAGCTACATGTTCACTGGGTCCCGGGGTGGGGGTGGGGTCTCCCATCATGTTTTTCTTGGAACAAATGAAACTGAACCCTTTCCCCATGGCCTTCGGCAATCTGGCTATCTTCCTCACACAGCCCCAATCTTCCCGTGGGGCTGTCTTTTCTTCAATGAGAACCTTTCCTCTAGTTCTCTGATTGAAATCCTTTCTGTAGGATTCTCCTGCTGAGTTTCTTTACACTTTAAAAAAATTTTTTTTAGTTGTAGATGTACACAATGCTCTGGCTTTATTTTTATATTTATTTTTATGCAGTGCTGAGGATCAAACCCAGTGCCTCATATGCCAGGTCAGGCTCCACCCCTGAGCCACAGCCCAGCCCCTCCTTACTCTCTCAGGATGGGGTCTGGTCTCTGGATGAACAAACGGACCTACTCTCAATTCAGTCCACTGTCCCCCTTCCTGACCTAAGGCTAGCACTGTTTTGAAGAGTTACCACAAATGCAGGAAAGCTTACCTGCTCCAGGTCACAAAGATGTCTGCCTAGGTTTTCCTTCTCCACCTTGCACCTGGACCTGCGGTCCACTCACAGGGACATCCAGTGTGCGATGCGAGGCAGAGGTCAGGATGGCCTTTCCCAGATGAGCATCCAGGTCACCCAGCCCTATTTGTTAAGGCCATCCCCACCACACAAGGGGCTTCCTTCCGGTCCTCTCTTCACATACTCTGGAGTGTGGGAAGTGACTACAGCAGCCCTGTGTCACCTCAGAACTTACCTGTGCACGTGTGTCTATCTCAACAAGTGTGCAAAGGACAGGCGGACACTCAGATGTCCACGTGTCGGGTCAGATTCAATGCACTAGGATTCCCTGGGGCAGCAGGGCAGGGCAGGTGGCCAGAGGATGAACGCGGTGCAGACCTGCAGGACAGGCTGCAGCACACACTGACAGGACCACCCGCTGAGGTCCGGCAGGGCCCAGGCACAGGGCAGGGCACTGCTCCCAGCACAGCTGAGCAGCCCTGGGCTCCTCCTCCCACCTGCTCGCGCTGGGAATAGAAATGCTTCCAATTAAAAGATAAACTGTTTCCAAAATATAATGTGTGCCCGTTGCATTTTTAAAAACTGAAGAAAATGTAAAGTCCAAAGAAGAAAATAAAATCCACTCCTGATGTCCCTATCCACAGCTGCCCACTGCTGACCTCAGGTGTCCATGTCCCAGGCTCCTGATGCCACTGAAGCTCAGCATGGGAACAACATCCATCCCACAACTTCCACAAAAGCACAGTGATGGCTTGGGTGTCAGTGGACACTGCCCCACCCTGCTTCTCGACACCCTGCCTCTGATCTGGGCTGGGCAAGGATGCTCTCAGGAGCCGCGGTGGGTTTCTGAGCGCTGCTCCCCATGCTGTGGGAGGTGGAAACGCCATCTTCAGGCTCTAGGTGGTGCAGGTGGGCCTCAGAAAGGCCTGGTCAACTGTACGGTGGCCCAGGCAGCCCAGGCAGGAGCAGCAGCCACTGGGCAGCAGAGGTGACAGATCCCAGGGCCCCGTGTCCCGCGCTTGTTGTCCAGGTGCCAACTGCACTGGGCACGCCCTCCACTGCAGACAAGTGACAGGAGGTGAGGTGTGCCCCTTAGGCACAACCGAGGCGGGGAAGGCGTCCAGGTCTCAGGATGCAGAGGGGGCCCAAGCTACAGCAGAGAGTGGCCCTCAAGCGGGCAGCTCCACCTGGACCCAGACTCAGCTTCAGAGCAGGCATCTGGAAAAATAGAAAACCAAAACAGTAAAAATAAGCCAGGATGGAGACAGCAAAATGTGGCTGCCCAGTCACATCAGCCCACAGAAAATGCTCCACAGGACACAGGGAGGCCCACCAGTGGCCGCATTTGTGCTGCAGTGGCCGAGCTGTCACGGAAACGTCTGCCCTCCAGAGCTGCTGTGTGCTGGAATCAGCGTGAGCGGCCACGGTGGTGGGAGGCTGCTCTCTCATCCACAGCGCTTGCTGCCTCAGACCTGCTGGAGAAGCCATCAGGCTCCAGGAAGACCCAACAGCCAGACGGAGAAAAGCCTAAGAAACAACTGCGAGCACAGAGCCGTCCCAGCAAGTTCCACTCACCCCTCCAAAGCAGCTCTGTGCGTGGGACACTCGGGCTCCCCCTGCTGCTCAGCCACAGAGTCCCCCCTTGGCCTAAACCCTCTTCAGCCCCTTCCCTCCCCAGCAGGGCCGCCTCAGAAACAGCCAGCAGCCCACCTCCATCCGGGCCCATGCCAGCCTCCACCTCAGAGCAGCCCACCCTGCCTCAAGCCTCGCTGTGGTCTCTGGTAAGGGGAATTTGGCTTTTATGCTTGGTGTGAGGCAAAGTCCCCGGCAGGCTGTGAGCAAGAAAGAGCCAGGTCTGACTTTCGATTTCGTGAGACAACTTGAGCTGGGAGGAGCTGTCAGTAAAGCTGTCAGTAAAGCTGTCAGTAAAGAGGAGCAGGAGGAGAGGAGAGCTGGGGGCCTTCGTCCCCCTGGGAGATGAGTGGTGTGGAGTAAGGCAGCAGCCCTGGATGTGACCGGAAGTGAAGGGTCCTGGCCTTAAATACTGGGAGCCTGCAGCAAGATGGGAGGAAAGCACGTGCTTCCGAAGAAGAGCTTTAACAAAATAGCAAAGCTTTCAAATTAAACCCAGTGAACTCAGGGCCAAGGCGAAGACGACTGCCAGCACTGCTAAAATCAGACATTAATTGGGGGAAGGAGAAGACTGATGCTGCATCCAGCAGTGAAACAGCAAGAAATAAGGACTGGCCTTCTATTGCACGGCAGGGTGACCACAGGTAATGCGCTATTTCAAAAAAGCTAAAAGGAATGTTTCCATCACAAAGAACTGATAAATATTTGAGGAGACAGGCATGCTTCCCCTGATTTGAACGTTACAAATGGAGATAAAGATTTCCAAATTTTAAAAAATTAAACATTAAATCAGGGCAAATGAGATGTGAGCAACAGAAGAGAAAATACAGAGAGCCACAGCTGAATATACAGTTTCTTGAAAAGTAATGTGACCTGACTGAAAATGATTTAAAGTAACAAGAGGGTTCAGTAAGTTGTGTTGAGTTTGGAGATCCTGGACTTACCAGGGAGAAAGACGTGCCACAAGGTGGCAGTAGCACAGCGTGCTGTATTTGGGTGGTGACAGGGCAGGCAGGGACTCTTCACAGCACACCCAGAGGGGAGGGGGATGTGGAACCTGGCTACAAAGGAGAACAGTGAGGGGCTTCAGGTAGAGGTGAGTCCCGGGGCAAGGGTGATTCAGGGCAGCAGCCATCGGGTCTCTGACCGGCCTGGGCTCTCTCACCTAGGGTTACACCGGACTGTCGTTCTGGGGGAGCAGAGCACATTGGGCAAAGCAAGCAGGCTCTAATGGTTACGAATATTCTTCTTTGAGCTTTATTTATTTATTCATTTATTTTGGGGGGGAGGATGGGTTTCAGGGATTGCTAACCACTAGGCCACATCCCCAGTCCTTTTTTATTTGAGACAGGGTCTCACTAAATTGCTCAGGGCTTCACTAAGTTGCTAAGGCTGGGTTTGAACTTGTGATTCTCCTGACTCAGCCTCTGGAGCCACTAGGATTACAGGCGTGTGCCACTGCACCCAGCTGGGCTATATTTAAAGCAAAGGTGTGTAGAAATTTGATTTTGGTGCTGGTGGGCTTTGAGCTACGAAGATTGTTATCAAGACTCCCACGAAGTCACAGCACAGGGCCAATATACAGGGCCACCTTTACTTAAGGTGACCAGGTATAAGATAAGATTGTAAGTACCAAAAGACTCCTACACACCAGAAACAACCAACCCGAGGCGTAATGGAGCAGCCAATTCACAAAGGGCACAAGACCTAGGGCAGCCGAGGGCGACCCGATGAAAAGCATGTGCAAGAAGACAGCAGAACTCGCCCTACACAGCTTTATAAAAGATCTGAATGAAGGACAATGGTATTATTTTTCACAAAGAAACTACTTGATATTATAAAGATGCCTATACTCCCCAACCAATTAACTCATTTAATCCTGCAACCACAAAATTCCAACAAATTTTCACAGGACTGAGAAGCTGGCCCTGAAGTTTACCTGAAAGAGAACAGGGAAGGTGTAACCAAGAAGCTTGGCTTTCATGCAAAGAAAAAGGCAACAACCTGGGCTGGGGATAGAGCTCAGTCGGTAGAGTGCTTGCCTTGCAAGCACAAGGCCCTGGGTTCAATCCCCAGCACCACAAAAAAGAAAAAAAAAAAGAAAAGAAAAGAAAAGAAAAAGGCAACAATCTGAACCTGTTCATCCATAGAAAAATGGCTGAATGAATCAACAGCACTAACCGACATGGAAACGAGGGGTTTTCTTTTTTCTCTCAGAAGTAAGTACTTTTTAGAAACAAATTGTAGGACAATGGAATAAAACAACCTGTTTTTATAAATCTACCTATCTGCATGTACCCATGCATGCACATGGAAACACCTACGAATGTATGTGGAAGGATACACAACCACCTTTAAAAGTAGTTGGCTTTTATTCAACATTGCTTGGATTCTCACAAGAAGCTCTCCCTCAGAGGGCATGTGTGCACAGCCTGCCAGCCTTCAGCTGTGACCAGGTTCCCCTTGGGGAAGGGGTAGGGGACAGGTGAGGCAGGAGGTTAGGGATGACAACACAGAATATACCAAGACGTCAGGTGAGTCACAGGACAATGTACCTGCTGTGTCATTCACGTTGCCAAGAAGACCAAGGGAAGTGGAGCAAGGCCAAGTCCCACCTTTCTGGACACCCCTGCTGAGGGTCCTGGTTCTGGGGCCTTGAGCCACTCTGTTCTGCGGGGCCTGCTCCACTTTATGAAGCATAGTTACACTTTCAACAAAGCTGGGCTCTAGCTGCTTCTCCTGTGTGTCTCGCTCAGTGTCCAGGTTCTCTCTTCCAGCAGCACCTGGTGAGCCAGCAGGAGCCCCCCCTCCAGGCCTGCTTGGGTCTCAGCGACATTTCACGGCTCCGCCATGCCTCTGATTTCCTACTGGAATCTCCAATGGTGCACATTCATGAGGAGCAACTGACATTCGCAGGGTGTTCCAGAGAACAATCAGAACTCACCTTTTTCAGAGAAAGCAGAAAATCTTTAGCCTGTTAGGGTGGAGAACCTGACTCCACTAGACCTTGAGATGGAAAACCCCCTCCCCAGATAACGTCGAATACCCAGGAAAACACTCAAGGCAGACTCGAAGATGTGGGGGAAAGAGAGTCTGCATTATTTGCCCATGAGGACAGATCGACTCTCCCTTGACACTTTCGTGTGCGTGTGTCAATCACTACCACTACACCTCATTTCTCCCAGTGATCTGCCTAAGGCCTAGGTCCTTACTACCACAGCCATGGGTAGGCAATTAAGAGCTATCAGGGTCACTCGAAGAATCCTGTGATAGAATAATATGGTCGTGAGCCACAGTTAGAGTCTGCTTGTGCTGGACTCGAGACAAAGCTCACCATCATAGGAACACAGTCAAAAACTTCCCCCTACCCAACCCCAGGGCCATCCAAAGGCACAGTCAGCTAAGGAAAATCATGTCATGGAACTCCCTTCCTGTCTGGGACATTAAGCCCAGCCCTTCATTCCACACTCTTCCTTCTCTTGCCTCCAACCGGCCTTTATGCTGAAACTACCAATCCCTCTCCTGAACTTCTTCAACACCTCCTCCTGGACACAGGTTGCCGCCTTTTCACCGCAAACACCTCACTATCTCTGGTGGGAGGCTGAGGCTCACTGGCTGTGAAGGTTTCCCACCTGTAGACCGTGGCCCACACCAGCACGGTGACTGCTGTTTTATTACTTGAATTTGATGAAGAGCGGAAGCAGGAGTTGGGTTGCTGGAACGTAGCCAATCAGTCCCTGGCTGATATGGCGGGCTAGGTGCTCTTTAGTCTCTTGGGTAGGAAGGCAAGATTTCATTGAACTCACGAAAATGGTTCCAAGGATGCCCAAAGTTGGGCACAACATCCAGGAGTCCCACCGTCTGTTGGCCTGTGTCCTTGGAGAAAATGCCACTTTTTCCAAGGTTAAGAAAGCACCCCGGAAAAAACCGGGATCTGCTCTCCCAGTGTCTCTACGTCAGCTTCGTATTGCTTGCCTTGACCCTCGACTCCACCGGACTCCCTGTCTGTTGCAATCAATTCTTGGCCACCAGGCCAGTCTACAAAGACAACCATCTTCCCAAGGAGGGACTTAGGAGCCAGAGGGACTCATGAGATTAGGGAAGGAACATGCTCTAGGGAACATTCGACAATGGCACTAGTGCCCACTAAGGTCCAGAGATGTCTGGCCACCTAAGCTGCGATCCCCACGGGGTTGTCACAAGGATACCTAAGTTAGATACCTCATTCCTCCAAGGGACTCTTCAGATGGAATTTGGCATCCAGGCCCTAGATTTTTAGTTTCCTTCTTTTACCGAGGCCTTAGGAGAAACCACCTCCATCCCACAGGGGTTCCCTGCCAGCCATACTCTCCACCACTGGGCCACTTCTGTCCTGGTAACCTGAGACTCCTCCTCATCTACTGCAATACTGCCTGACTCCCACACCAGTTAGGACACTCAGAACAGTGGTCCCTTAATGACAACCAGGCTACAACACTGTCCTTCAGTGAGATCTGTTTTGCCAATGACAAGGCACGTGGTCAGCAATCCCACACATCCAAGCCTTCACGGCCTTACACAAACCTTCACTACACAAAAACAAAGATCCACCAGCTCCCAGAAAAGCCTCTGATCCCCATTCCTTTTCCAAACATCCTGAGTCCACCACATACTTGTAGTGGGGCCACCTACTTGGGCATTACACAAGGACTCCTATCCCTTAGGGATGTCCCAGGGCCAAAGGGACAGTAAGAATACAGGTCCCCTCTCAGCGGCTGACATCTAACAATGTAAAGAAAAGCTAGGAAAACACTCTGAGAACCCAGACAAGTTTGTCAACAGGTTTCAAACTCTAACTGTGGCCTTTGACTTACCCTGCAGGGACATTCAATTTACTTTGAGAGTGAGCTGCACCTTTCTCAAAAGAGTGAATTCTTGGAGCAGCTTGCAGGGAAGCTGATGAAATCTTTGCCTGCACCCCAGCTGGAAATTACCCTGGTCTCAAACTATCCCAGCCAATTACCCCAACTGGGGCTACGACACTCAAGCAGGCATGACGAGGAGAATGTAGATGATAGAAGCCCTCTTCTTGGGAATGAAAAGGCATCAACAACCTGTTAATTATGATAAATTAAGAAGTATTACCCAGGAAAGGCATGAAAATCCAGCAGCCTTTTATGATTGGTGAGAGGAAGCTCTCCTGAAGTGTACAACAGTGACTCTTCTCCAGGGAAGTGGCTGCTTCATTAGGTCGGCATTTCCTAGTCAGCTACAGATACTGGGCAAAAACTTCAAAAACTCCAGATGGGACCACAGACTAACAGAAACCAATGATTAGTTTCTGCCTTATGGTCTGCAACACCAGGCATCTGGAGGGCGGGAAGAGGGACCAGGAAGGGCAGCAAGCCCGACCTCCAGCAGCCATGACTGGCAATGCCTTGGAATCCACAGGTCGTCTCAGAAACTGGAGAAGCCTCAAGAAAAATGTGCTGTTTTAAGTGCAAAGATACCAGACACTGGGCCACAGAGTCCCTTGCTGCATGTGTGGAAACTCCTCTGATGACCTCGGCACTGGAGGACTGACTGCCCTCAGTCTAAAACAGGGACCCAGTCAGCCAAGACGCTCGCTATGCAGGCGGCACACATGGAGCCCATGAGCAATTGAGGTCTTGCGGCCATTGCCAAGGCCCCCTGAAGGATATCATTACCATCTCGGAGAAGCCCTTGGACATCAGGGGTAGGCCAATTCAATTCCTTCTAGAAGAGGGCCACTTACTTCTTTCTGTCTAACCACTTAGGCGGGTAAGCCTTCCTCCGTAACATCCTGCTGGTAGGCATAGACAAAAAAAACAAAACTAAACTAATTTTTTTACTCTCCCTACATCTGGAATTTGGAAAAAAAAAATTTGGAAAAAAAAATCAAACTTTTCATGCCTGAGTTTCTAATAGTTCTGAGCTGCCCAATCCCTCTCCTGGGCTGAGGCATCATGGAAAACCAAGAATCATCTTACAACTTGGTTAGAGAGCTCAAGCTACTCTCCTAGCTGTGCCAAGAGCCACTGACTTACATGTAAATCCAGTGGCCTGGTAAGGGGAAGCCAGGAAGGACAGCTGACGCCCACCAAGGACACATAAAGGACCCCAATCTTAAAAGGAAGAAGCCAAAAAGGGATTGCAACCAATCTCAGATGAGCTAGCTAAATATGGACATCTTAGACCTTGCCAATCTCCCTGCAATGCCCCAATTCTGCCTGTCTTAAAACCCAGCAGGGGTCAGGCACAGTGGCCCACACCTGTAATCCCAATTGTTGGGAGCTGTTTGCTATACTATTCTATGGGGCGCCTAAGATGGCGCCTGGCGGTATTGATTGTAAACTGGCCACACGTGTGTCTGGTTCGTGCTTTATGCTTGCCCGTGTATGCTTCACGTGGAAGTTCTGTGATTGGTCAACTGAGGGTATAAGAGAGAGAGACAGACAGAGACACTACTACTGACGGAGACGCTGAGGGGGAAAAGGGAAGAAGCGGGAGGAAACGGGAGGAACGGGAGGAAACGGGAGGAAACGGGAGGAACGGGAGGAACGGGAGGAAACGGGAGGAAACGGGAAAGGAACGGGAAAGAAACGAACGGGTGCGCAAGATAAAGAGCTGCATACACATTCAGGGGATCGCGTCTTTGTGGGCAACAAAGACGGCGATACCCAATGGCTAGGGAGGCTGAGGCAGGAGGATTGCAAGTTCAAAGCCAGCCTCAGCAAAAGTGAGGCACTAAGAAACTCAACCCTGTTTCTAAATGAAATGCAAAATAGGGCTGGGGATGTGGTTCAGTGGTGAAAGCCCTGAGTCCAATCCCCAGTACCCCAAATAAACCAATAAATAGAACCCCAGCAGGGAATACCAACTGGTGCAAGACCTGAGACCTGTCCAAGAGGCTGTGGTCCCTGGACACCTCCTGGCTGCTGACCCTCACAGCTTACCCTCCCAGACACCAGGAGACACACCTAGCTCACTGGGTGGAGCTCAAGACACTTTCTTTCCAGTTCCCTGCACCCACCATCCCCAAACCTCTTTACTTTCCACTGGGAAGACGCTTTTAATGAGGAAAACCAGTGATATACGTGGACAGTCCTCCCTCAAGAGTTTAGGGATAGCCCTCATTTCTTTGCCTAAGTCCTGGCAAGGGACTTAACGAATCACAGTTCAAGTGGGGTGGGATTCTTTGGTATGTGACGACCTGTTGGTATACAGTCTAGCAGAAGAAGTATCCAACCATAGGACCAGCAGAAGAAAAAAATTTTGGAAAAAAAAAATCAAACTTTTCATGTCTCTTTCTAGAAGAAGAGGATACAGGTATTTAAGGAAAAGGCCCACATCTCCCAACAAAAGGCTCCACACTTGTGGTATATACTCACCCATGGACTAGACACACCTTTCCAGGTAGGACAAAGGCCATTTGTGAATTAGGTCCACCTGCCACCAAACAACAATTGCACTCTTTTTTGGGTATGGTGGGTTTTTGCAGAATCTGGATTCCCAATTCAGCCTCACTGCAAAACCTCTCTAAGAAGGGACCAAAGGACCAGATCTAACCCTACAGAGCAGGACTCAGAAATGAATATGGGTCCTTTAAATCCCTAAAACAGGCTCTGAGCCAGGCTCCACCCCTAGGAATACCTATTTTGACAAAACTTCTTTATCCTCTATGTAGCAGAAAGAAAAGGAATAGCTTACCAGGGTCCTAACTCAAAATCTGGGTCTCCAGTCTAGACCCTTAGCTTACTTCTCAAAGAAACGAGACGGAGTGGCCAGGTGCTCCTGGAGAGCAGAAGCCATGGTTCCTTTAGTGGCAGAAGCCACTGAGGTTTCCTTAGGACATCCCCTTATGGGTCCAACTCCCCATCAGGCGAAAGCCATCCCAGAAACAGAAGGGTCCTGTGGGGGACTGCAGAAAGCTCACCAAATAGCAGGCAGTGCTCCCAGATGATCCTGAGGTCACTGCAGGACTTCATCCCTCTTAACCTGCCTACCAACCCTCAACAGCCTGTCAGGTCAGCGTTTTCACTTCTGTGACCAAAAGACCTGACAGAAACCAGCAGAGGCGGCAAAGGGCTCACGGGTCCAGAGGCTTCAGTTCAAAGGCAGCTGGCCCCATTCCCCAGGCTCAAGGCAGGACATCATGGTGCAAGAGTGTGGTGGAGAAAAATGGCTCAGGACATGATCAGGCAGCAAGAGAGACTCCACTCACCAAATATAAAATATCTACCCCACAGCCACGCCCCCAAGGACCCACCTCCTCCAGCCACACCCACCTGCCTTCGTTACCACTCACTTAATCCCATCAGGGGATTAATTCGCTGATGGGTGGAGGCTCTCATAACCCAGTCATTTCACCTCCAAGGCTTCTTGCATCGTCTCACACGTGAGCTTTTGGGGGACACCTCACATCCAAACCATACACAGACCGTGCATGCAAACAGACTGTTCTTCAGACCAGACCATCCTCTCCAACTTGTCTGACCAACTCCTCCCTAAACCAGAAGAATGATTTACTGGTGGAAGCAGTTTTGTCCAGAATGGCCTGAGAATGGACAGATACACAATAGTCAGCTTAGACAAAGCCATCGAGGCTCCCCCTCCACCCCAGCAACTTCAACTCAGAAGGTCAAACTGACTGCCCTAACACGACCCCTCCCTTATAAAGGAACAATGTGGCGCACTCAACGTGTGTACCAACTCCAAACACGCCTTCACCGCGCTTCATGCCTGCTTCATGCCCCACGTGGAAGGAAGGGACCCCTGACTGCTGGACAATCCCCAATCAGACACAAAGAGCAGGTCGTACAGCCGCTGGAGGCAATATGCTTCCCAAGGGAACAATGGTCACCCACTGCCAGGGTGCCAGGGAGATGTGTCAGAAACACCCACATGCAATGCAAAGGCCCATGGAGCAGCCAGGGAGGCAGCTCAGAAGGAGGCAACAGTCTGTCATTGCCTTGATCCCCCTTCATGGAGAAAGGCTCTGCCCAGTTCACACTCCTGAGGAGGAGGAGGCTGCCAGGGTGGTCAGGGTCACCACCATGGGGACAGTGGAAGAAGGATGGCCCACTGTACCTATCCTGTCCTGTGAGGGAAGGCCCTTGCGGGCCTACATGAGTCCTTCCATATGGGAAGAGAAGCCACCCTTAATGGCCACTCAGTTCTTTGGGATAACAAAACAATAGATACACTAAGAAAAATCTGTAAGGCTTGTCCCTCAGTTTTTATCCTAACCCCAGGCCAAAGCTTCCCCTCTGATTAAGCCCATTCAGAGCAAGGAGTCTACCCAGGTGAGGACTGGCAGCTGGATTCCACCCATGTGCCCACCTGCCAAGGGTACAAGGTTTTACTGGTCCTGGTGGACACTTACAGGGAACAGGTTGAAGCCTTCCCAACAGGGGCTGAAAAGGCCATGGGGGCAGCCAAGGCCTGTTGAAGGACATACTTCTAAGGTTCAGGCTTCCCCAGAGCCTGCAGAGTGACAATGGGCCCTCTGCCATGTCTCAAATCCTTTAGGGACTGTTAAAGCTCTAAAAATAAACGATTATGTACACTGTGCTTGGAGTTGCCAGTCATCATGGAAAGAAGCAAACCAAACTCCAAATCATACCTTAGCAAAACTGCACCAGGAATCCTCTGAGACCTGGGTAACGATGCTACCCAGCACACTTCTCAGGATTCAGAATGCACCCAGGACCAGGCTAACTAGGAGTCACCATGAGATGCTACCCGGGTGCCCTTTCCCACCGAGTGCCATGTGGCAGGCCTCCCTTGGCCTGCAGGAATAGCACTTCCATGGGTAGTGGACCCCTGGGGACAGGCTACATTTCTGAGCCTCCTCTGAGGCTGGGTACAGCCACATGACTGAGTTGTGGCTACAGGACACAGCGACTGCCTCCAGCACAGCTCCCAGGAAGGGGCCATACACACCATGTCCATCCTGATGCCTGTTTCACAGGAACTGAGACTCATCTGGGACAAGTGCCACAAAGCCCGTGCTCTTCACAATGATGTGAGTGGCATTAGCACAAATAGAAAAGACAGATTCAGAGAGGTCTACTTCATCTCTGCTCATCAGCATCGCCCAATACAGTCCAGGTTGTGACCAATCCAAGAGCAGAAGCAAAGAGAGAAAGAGAGCCAAGGGACAAGGAGGTGCAGGAGGGCGGCTGCCCGTCCAAGGGACCCCACCACTTATTCCAAACATTCTTCAATGAGCATGACTTTTAGGAGAATGTCCCCTGCCGACGCTCACCCACAGCACTCTCCACGTTCTGATGTTCTCTGCCTACTGCCGGACTCGACCAACACGCAGGAGGGTTGAAACTGCAGCAGGTGGTAAGGACAGTATCCCCAGCTCCAGATTCAAATGATCACTCAGGTTCACTGAGGTGTTCAGGAGAATTTCTTGGGATCCAAGGATTCCATCGCCCTTCTCTCCTTCCTCACCAACTCTGGCCACTCTAGCTGCTTCGGGGCAACCAAGACATCTACAGGCCACTAGGTCCAGCGGCTAATCTGCTGCTTGAACGTTTCTGGGAAATGACTGTTAATTAATTGTACACGTGCTCTTGCCTCATGCAACCGCTATTCCAGCCAAGCCCCGTGCTGCCGGCCTCCCTGCGGTAGGCTGTTCACCCCGGCTGGCTGCAGGCCCTCCGTGGGATTTTCCTACCAAGAGCGCCCTTTTTGGTTTGGATCCTGCGCGCAGGGGGTGGGGAGGGAACAGATATCCAGCAGTCAGCTTCCTCTCTCCAGGTCAGTTCCAGATTTGTGAGCCAGAGCTTCCTCTGTGTGGTGGCTCATGATGACAAGAATGGGAACCAGGTTTGTGACAAGTTGATTTTGGTGCCAAAGTCCAAAATAAGGATACAATAAAATGGGGAGAATAAAGTAATGCCTGCCTCACAGCATCATGATGAGGTTCAAGTGAATGAAACCAGGTTCCTACACTGGGTCTTACAAGGTCAAAATCAAGGCACTGGGTGGGCTGGGCTCTTGCTTGTCGGCTTTGGGGAGAATCTTCTTCCAGGCTCTTTCAGGGGGGTGGTAAAGTCCACCTCCTGTGGCTGCAGGGCTGCAGGCCGGCTTTCCTGCCTGGATGCCAGGTGAGGACTGCTCTCTGCTCCTGGGGCCACCCACAGGCCTTCTCACAGGACCACCTTGAATCTGACTTTGCCCTCTGCTACCAGCTCAAAAATCTCCCTGCTTTTAAAGGGCTCAAACAGTCCAATCCACCAGATGATCTCTGTATCTCAAGGTCAACTAGCTTGAGACTTTAATTCCCAGTCCAAAGTCCCTGTACCAAAGCACTATATTAGTGTTTGCCTAAGTAACTGGAGGTGGGGGTTCGGGGCTTAGAGTTCATCTGTAAAATCCGTCTGCCACACCCATCGAACCCATGTCTTTCTAAAACGTACTCACTTCAAAGTCCAATGAAAGGACGTAAACTGATGCCCTTCTGAGAGATCACAACACAACCTGGTCAGCAGCCAGAACCTGCAGGAGAAAGGCTGGGGCAATGACAAGTCCACAGGAGCTCTATCTATCCCCACTGGCATCACTGTGTGCAAAACCCCTAAGCGGGGCTCAACTGTCATGAGCACCATGCTTGCAACCAACATGTGGCCAGCCATCTGCATACCTTCTTCTGAGGACTGTTTTTCTTTTAAAACACCATCCCATCCTTCCTGGGGCACCCCAGGCTGTTCAGTGTGCTCTTCCTGCACACCACCTCCACCCCACCCTCCTAGGCCACCCGTGCCAGCCGGAGGACACGAGCCCAGAATGATGATCCCGGGAGTCTTCTCACACAGGATGGATGCTTCATCCCCACGTGAAGACGATTCAAATTGTGAGGTTCCAGACCTCAGAAAATGGCTCCATTTGGAGCAGTTCCTGGTGTGGCCAAGAGGTGGCAGCAAAGGCAAGCTTCAGAGTAGGGAACCCATTGCTTTGAGTAAGGAAGGGGCATGGCTGGATGGCTAGGGGCCTGGACTGAGAGGTGGTTCAGGGTCCCCAGTGTGGCAGCACCACTAGGAAGACCCATTCCTGTCTTCTCAGAACACAGTGGCTATAACTCTGTTCACTCTTCTCTACACTCTAGGATGCCCAACTGAGTCCCATCTCTTTTTTAAACCTCACAATAAGATTCCAGTTTTACAGGGAAGCAGATTCAGGATGAGGGCAATTAGGTGACTTGGTTACAGCCAAAGAAAAACACACATTTTAAGTTTTATCCAGAAAATTTTGGACATATTCAAAAGAGAGAGAGAGAGAGAGAGAGAGAGAGAGAGAGAAGATATAGCCCCCTCATAGTGTCCAGCACCTGGGTCTAACCATTTTCCACTTGTGGTTCACCTAAACTCATTATTTTTTTTTCTACTGGAGTATTTTCAAAGCAAATTGCAGACACTGTAGAAACTTACTGTAAACACTTCTGTTTGCATCTTTGATGTCAAGGACATGTTTTCACAGTCCCCAGGCCATTATGACTCCTTCACAAAAGCACCAGTAACACCGGATTATCACCTAATATCCATCCATATTCGAATTCCCTCATCACTTCATAAATGCCTTTTCTACAGATTTGTTCTATCATCACTCGAATAAGTTACGTACATTTTCAATTATGTCTTTTAAGTTCATTTACTAACAGTCCCCCCCCCACACACACACACATTCAAAGTAGTTGACAAATAGAATACCCTGCAATCTGGATTTGGCTGTTTGCCTCCATCTACAGGTGGCACAGTGCCAGGCAAACAGTAGGTGCTCAAACAGCAGCAGTTGAACGAATGGTTTCAATGAGAATAAAGGAAACGAACAGCATGTTGGTTCTCAGAAATGAAACACGGCAGGCAGTACGCTGGGTGGGAGGTCGACCTCCCTCCGGGGTCCTAGGTCTTGGCACTCAGGAATGCTCAGGGGGCCAGGTGGTGCGAAGCAGGACTCGGGTAAGAGCCTCTGTTGGGCCCCCAGTTTAAGGTACAACAGAAGGGAGTCAGTTGCGCCCTCTCCCAGCACCTGTTTTCTGAGACACATCGGGTTTGTGACAGCGCAACACCGGTATTTGAATTTATGAGCCTCAGTGGGTCCCAAAAGTTTTCCTGTATTTTTCCCATTTTGTTTTGTGCCTTACTCAGAAAACAGAAGGTGACAGGTTCAAAACCAACACCCATACTCCCGACACCCGACACCAAATAATGACACTTCGTCACATTCGCTTCCTGCGTCTCCTTTTAAGTTTTACTGAAACTCAGGGCAGAGCGGAGAGCCAAGTCCCTCCCCCTCCGCCCGCACCACCTGGATGGGCGCGCCGCGAGCGCGCCTCCTGGGTTGGCATGGCCTCACTTTACGAGCCTCCCTGCCTCCTTCAGCTAGCGGCACTCACCGTGCGTCAGCCTCAAGCCCCGGTAGCATTCGCGACCGCGGGCAACCGAGTGCCGCCCGACAGCCAGTTAGGGAGGCCTGCAACGAAGGCAGAGAGGTTCGGACCGAAACGCGCCACGCGACACACGGGCGCTCCGCCCGGCCCCGCCCCCACACCCCTTTCCCTGTTGGTTTTTCCCCGGACTCGCGCCGCCCACGGAGAAGCCCCTCCTCTTGTTCTCTTCACCTTTCACCTCGCCTTCCAGGGCTCTCGCGGGAGGGGAGCTCAGACCCCGCCCGCCACGGGGGCGGACATGCTCTGCTGTAACTCGCAATTATTGGTGATTATTGTCTGTCAATCACAGCAAAAGTGGCCCAGGATTGGCTAAAGGGAAGTAATGGAGCGTGGAAGTCGGGACAGCGGCCTCGGCGCATGCGCGGCGCGTGCGTGACGAAGGCTGCAGCGGCAGTCATGGCGGCTCGGTGTGTAAGGCTGGCGCGGCGCAATCTCCCGGCTTTGGCGTTGTCTCTCAGGTAAGGGGCTCCGACCTTCCCGGGCCTGAGCGAGCGCGACTCCTGAGCGCCGCCTTTGCCGCTCCGATCCTGGCCCCTCCGGCCTCATCCCCAGCGCTGGGGTCCCGGGGCCTGCGGCTCTGGTGCGGGACGCGGACCGCCCGAGGCCTGCTCTGCGGCCCGGTGTGCCGGTACTGCGCTCGAGCACTGGGAGCGCGGCCACCTGGACCCGAAGCGCAGGGCTTTAGGGCTCCGGGGGCTGCAGGACGGAGGGCTTCTGGCCGGCGGTATCTGGAGTGGACAGCTCGGTGGCTCTCGTGTTCCTGTGGCCCAGGGCCCGACGCGAGTTGGCATTCGTGCGCTTCCACCGCGCGCACACGCACCCAGGCAGCCTCAGCTTCTGCGGTTGAAGAAACAACCAGAGAAACCCGAGACTTGCCCAAGGTCACGCAGCGAGGCACAACCCAGCCGTGTGCTGCCAGGACTGGGGCTGTGGCTCACCCGTGCCCAGGCGGCAGTGTACACCTCAAAACTGGCACCAGCTCAAGAAAGTTTCGTTGTCTGACTCGCGGGCTTTTCCCATTCTGCCTCAAATTTCTAAGCATTATCGGAAGTCTGAGGTCAAAAGAGCAACAAGGGCTGGGGATATAGCTCAGTTGGTAGAGTGCGTGCCTCGCAAGCACCGAAAAAAAAGTAATGATAATTTTAATAATTTTTTTAAAAACGAGCAACAGAAACAGGGCGTGGTGGCACACGTCTGTAACCCCAGCGGCTTGGGAGGCTGGGGCAGGAGGATCGTGAGTTCCAAATCAGCCTCAGCAATAGTGAGGCGCCAAGCAGCTCAGTGAGACCCTGTCTCTAACTAAAATACAAAATAGGGCTGGGACTGAGTCAAGTTCCCCTGAGTTCAATCCCCGATACCAAAAAAAAAAAGAGGAGCAACAGAGCCTGCCCTGCTGGTCAGAAGAGCCAGCACTTCCACTGTTTTCCTTTTAACCTGTGGCTTTTGGTTATTGAAAGACCCATCTCAAAAGTGAGTACAGCAAATATAGAATTTTTTCTCATCTCTTGAAAAATTTTCCCAGAAGCAAATTATTGACTAAGTCAAGAGAAACTATTCTGTCCAAACCTTGGGTAGAAACTGAGCAGGGTAAGGGCTGATCTTTCCCAAGCAGGAGCTCACTCACCTGGTGAGACCAGGTAGGTGAGCTGAAGATCACTGCAAGTGACAAGGAGTGAATGCCATCTTAATAAACTGAGGTAAGACACCATGGGAACAATGGGGCAGGCCTCCCAGAATACTTCAGTAAGAAGGCTTTTTAAAGCTAAGACTTTGTGGTTTTGTATCTGGAATTGCCAGAAAAGTCCCACCAAGTCAGCATCATTTCTGTCTCTGAAATTGTGCCTTTGTGGAAGTATGCTCAACTGGGGAGGCAAGAGAGCTGAATGGTAATCACAACTCCCCCAGTGACTCAGTTTTCTGAGACACAGGCCAGCTTCAGCTTTGGGCCTTGTGTCTTTCCTTCTCACACATGGTGGTTGGACCCTCTGTTGGCATCAGGAAAGGGTCTGTGCACAGTAGAGCCAACCTGCAGAAAGACATTGTGACTGTCACATTCAGCGGGGAACAACTCAGAAGTCAGGCTTCACAACAGTACCCTTACTGTGTGTGAGGCACTGGGTTCAATCCTCAGCACTGCATATAAATAAATAAAGGTCCATTGACAACTAAAAAAAAAAAAATTAAGAAAAAAAGGAGTCATTGCTTTATACCCCTTTGGGAAGAGTCTACTATGGACCCTTCTGCTTCTTTCTCTGAGCCTAAGAAACATGAGTACATGCAGAGCATCTCTAGTTCCTCTTCAGAAAATATGAACGTGTTTTGTGTTCACGCACTGCACAACTTGCAGTGAGTGACAGACCTCATACAGGACAGTGGTCCCCTAAGCCTATCACCTACTGACTTCTTAGCCTTTTCTGTTTGTGTGATAGAGTTGCTTCATGACCTTTTTCTCGGGGTGTATCCTGTCTTTAAGTAATGCATGAAGTCGCATTTCTTATTTAATAGAAGGTACACAGAGCATCCACAGGACAACTGTTTAACTCATCTTCTAGTAGCTGCACGATAGTTCAGATCGTGGAAGCAGCAGTTCATTCAGTCATTTCTGGACTTCCAAACACTGTTCCAGCTTGTCCCTGTACAGTGTTGCCATAAACATCCCTTTATGTACATTCTGTGTACTAATAACTTTACTATTAACGGAGGGGGTTTTCTTGAATCAGGGAAAAGAGTTCAATGTAGTGTATTCTGATAGGACTGTGGCTTAATTAGAGCTTCTACTGATCCTGGTGAGGAGTCCTGGGTTTTAAGTCTGTCTGTCACTAATGGCTTTGTGACCTTAGGCTTGTCATTGAAGAGATCAGATTGGATAATACCTTAAATATCTCCCAGGGTTGTTTTAGTTCTTTATTTTCTTTTGTGTATGTTTCACGTTCCTACTGCCACACATTCATCCAGGCAGCGCCTGCTTCTTGAAGTGCTTCTGTCAGTCCACCCTGCTCTAGTTTTGTAACTCGCGTGTCTTATAGAGCCTTTTCGTCTCCAGTCTTCTGAGTCTCTCAAAGCACTCGGATTCTTTTTTTACTTTTAAGCCCCAAATTATGATTCTTTGTGTGCAGACATCTTACCTTTTTTGCATGATTGAAAGTGCTTTAAGGCAATCTCTGCCTGGTCCATCTTTGTTAGTGATGTCAGCAGTGGGTCTCATCTCTGACAGTGTCTACTGTATTAAATACAGGTGGGACCTTAGTGTCTGGATCTCAGAAGACACCTTGGAATGCAAGAACAGGAGGTTAGGTGCACGTGTCAGTTTAAGGATGTATCACAGTTGGTCTTATGTTGTCATGAATCTCTAAACAAGAGGAATACATTCTAAGAACTACATCATTAGGTGACTTCCTTGTGTGAATGTTACAGAGTGTACTTACTCAAAGATATGGTATAGCCTACTACACACATAGGCTATATGGTATAAACACTACCACACGTGTGCTCTGTTGTCTAGAATGGTGTTAGGTGGCATATACTTACATGTGTATAAATCATTTGTAGTTTGCCTTTATTAGATCTGAGATAGATTTGTTCCCAAAACAGTGAATAGCAAAGAGTTTAAAAGTATCCCAAATCTCTAATGCCCTGTGTCTGGCTTTAACAAGCAAAAGCCTGTCATTTCCTTTTTTTTTATTTTTTGGTACTGGGGATTGAACCCAGGGGCACTCCACCACTGAGCCACATCCCAGCCCTATTTTGTATTTTATTTAGAGACAGGGTCTCACTGAGTTGCTTAGCGCCTCGCTAAGTTGCTAAGGCTGGCTTTGAACTCGTGATCCTCCTGTCTCAGCCTCCCATGTGCTGAGATTACAGGCGTGTGCCACCACAGCCAGCTAATACCTGTCATTTCTGATGTGTGGACTTTTCTGCAGGCCCTCTCCTCGGTTGTTATGCACAGCTACAAAACAAAAGAACAATGGCCAAAGCCTGGAGGAGGACATGGGTCACAATGAGCAGAAGACAGAGCCACCCTCAACAGACAAGAACCTCCTGGAAGAGAAGGTCAAGTTGGAAGAGCAGCTGAGAGACACCATGGTGAGGATGTGTGGCTCTTGTGCAACACAGGTTCTGCTGAATTGTTTCTTGTGTGGTCCACATAAAAGGTCCTGTATTTCACTGGTGACAGACCCAAGCCAGAGCATTTTGTCTTTTTTTTTTTTTTTTTTTTTTTTGGTACTGGGGATTGAACCCAGGGGCACTCAACCACTGAGCCACATCCCCAGCCCTATATTGTATTTTATTTAGAGACAGGGTCTCACTGAGTTGCTTAGGGCCTCACTGAGTTGCTGATGCTGGCTTTGAACTTGCCATCCTCCTGCCTTGGCCTCCCAAGTGCTGGGATTATAGGCGTGCGCCACTGCGCCCTGCTGCATTTTGTCTCTTGTCTGCGGCAGGCTCATGTGGCAGGTTACTACCACAGCGGAGAGTAGAACTACATCTTATGTGGCTCCACTTCTGACATAACAAGAGCCTTCACACGCTAGATTTATTACCTTCAGATGGTCTTTACAGATGAGGAGTGCGCGATGTGGTTGTTGAAGCTGGGCTGGGGCGTGTCCTGTGCTGCTGTCATAGGGAGGCAGCAGTCCTGTGCGCTAGCAGCAGTGGGGATTGTTACTGCTGAAACGTACAGGTAGCAGTGATCAAGTTGTTTTTTTTAGCCATGCATATTTTTTCTTTAATTCACATATATATAATTGAAAAGTATAAATCAATGATATTGATATAGCTTAATCAATAAGTGTAGAAATAATATCATGATATGGCTTTATTTTCAGTTATGTGTGTTTTTTATGGTGAAGTCCATTCATATGCAAATCAAATTCTTTAAGGATTTAAGATTAAAAACATCAAATGTTTACACACGGGCACTTTTACATGTTCTTATGAGTAACTGTTTACAGGTGAGGAGACTGAGGCACAGAGCAGCTAAGGGAACATCCTAAGCTCACCAGAGCCAGGGCTGAACAGGGCAGGCTGCCCTGGAGCCTGAGGTCTTTCAGCCTCTGCACCAGGACTGCCTGCAGACCAGGCGCAGCTACAGTGTGCACACCTGCACAAAGCCCTTCAGTACCGATTAGCAGAAGGCACTGCAAAGGTGGGGAGCTCGTGGGAGGGGCAATATGAAGTGAGGGGCTTCCCTGAAGTGCCTTGATTAATTATTAAACAGTGCACATGTGAACCGAGACCTTTGGGCAAACTGGAAAGCAGCACAGAGGTGCATTCACACTGTCATGTCCCCATGGGATCAAGGCCTCAGCATCACACCCAGTCCATCCCCGCCTTTCCTGGAAGCCATGGGACTGGGCATGCCCCCTGACCCCTAATCAAGGTGCTCATTTTGCCTGAAGTTAGACATTCTGCTGGGGAGCCTAGTGCTTCCTCCTTGGGGGTGAAGGACTTTCCTCCAGGCCTTTCACCTCGTGCAGTTGGCTCAGTGGGGGAACCCTTGTGTCACTCCCCACCCACTGGCAATGCTCTCACAAGTATAAATTGGTCTTGCTGAGCTGTCCTGTTTTTGTCCAATACCTCAAAAGTAATGACAGATGTTATTTGTATCTTGACTTAGAGTTTGTTATATAGTCATTTTCAAATCAGGATGACTTTCCTACAAATTTGTTCCACATTTGATTCATGTAAATCTTCTTCCTTCTTTAGGAAAAATATAAGCGAGCTTTGGCAGACACTGAGAACTTGAGGCAGAGGAGCCAAAAACTGGTGGAAGAGGCAAAATTATATGGTAAGTTTAAACGTGACGTGGTGTTGGTCCTGGAAAGAACAAAACAGGGTGGAGAGGGGTGTGCACAAGACTGGGTGGTGGGGGCAGCAGTTGCACCCCTCTGGTGTTTGGAGATGAGTGAACTAGTAGTAGAGGCGTCTGTGTGGGAGCAGAGATCATGCAGTTGTGAGTGTTTAGAATTGAGCGTGATCCACACAGCAGGAGTCTGTCCCCCTCCCTGTGCAGACCTTGGGGAATGTGTAGCCAGCTGCAGACTGGCACATCTGCTGGTGCGCATCTCCTTCACCATTCCTGAGCAGTGGTGTCACTTCAGAACACCTGATGTACATTCTACACTGTCACCTTTGGTATTTTTGTTACTGCCTTCCCACTCTGTAGTTGAGGTAATTGAGGCTTAATCACAGAGCTGGTCAGTCATGGCACCAGCGTCGTGTTCAGCACCTGTGGCTCTGGCCCTGACGCTGCCATAGGAGTGCTTGCTGTGGGTCACTTTGTTAACTGCTGGGGTGGTGTCCCCACGTTATGAATGAGGAGCTGAAGGCTCAGGATGGGAGTTCCTGTGGTTCGCCAAGGACAGATGGAGTGAGGGACCAGATGGAAGCAAGGGTCCTCATCTCATCATGGTGCTGCATTCAACACAGAAACACATCCCTCCTGGGAATACTTTTCCTTGGGGTCACCTTGTTCCTGGTATTCTTCCTCCCTTTGGGTAATCCCCTTTGCCAACCTGCCTGGCCTGAGTACCAGGCCTCTTTCCCCTCTGGCCTGTACACCGGGTGACTTCCACACTCCCACAGGTCCAAATGGCCTCCACACCCTGGTCTCTGTTCCAGCTCAGTCTCTTTTAGTCCCATATGTCCTGCTTAACATGTTTGCTTGGAAGTCTCAAGAGAATTTTAAATTTAGTCTTCCCCTCCACTTCCTTCCTCCTCATTGTAATAAGTGATACCAGCCTGTGCGTGAAGCACACGCAGCTCAAGTCCTCTGTGCAGTGGACATGGAGTGTGAACCACCTTCTTTAACTTTGTCAGGCATCCAAGGCTTCTGCAAGGACTTGCTGGAGGTTGCAGACATTCTGGAGAAGGCAACACAGAGTGTTCCGAAAGAAGAAATTAAAGAGGACAACCCTCACCTGAAAAGCCTGTACGAGGGGCTGGTACTGACCGAGGTGCAGATTCAGAAGGTGTTCACAAAGCACGGCTTGCTCAAGCTGGACCCCCTTGGAGCCAAGTTCGACCCTTATGAACATGAGGCGCTGTTCCACACACCAGTAGAGGGCAAGGAGCCAGGCACAGTGGCGCTGGTTAGCAAGGTGGGATACAAGCTGCACGGGCGCACCCTCAGGCCTGCCCTGGTGGGGGTGGTGAAGGAAGCGTAGCTGCCTCCCGTGGGGCCTTTGGTTTCTAAGTCACTTGCTATAACTCTTGAAAGGCTGGCCTGTCTTTTCTCATCTGGGAGTCCAGCCTTGATGGAAAGCTTAAGTGGCAACCCAGAATCCAGCTGGTGGCACAGTTGCGTTCAGGAGCTCTGGTTCAGGAGTCTGGTTTTGTAGTACCACATGTTTAGTAGCTCCATATTCTTCCAGAAGAGGGCAGATGGGGCCTCTAGAGTATGGTGAATAACACTGTATCTGCTCAAATTCGTGATTGCAGAGTACTTTAAACAAATAAAAGGTCTTCAGGAACTGTCTGGCTGCTTGGCCGCCCGTCCGTGCCGTCATCTGCGGCTCACTACAGCACTGAGTCCTGGCACCCTTGGCCACTGCTGGGTTCACTCTGCGAAGAAAAGGCCGGAAGGGAAAACATGTTTCTTGCTAAAAAACCAAATTTGATGCCTACCTTTGAGAACACACAAGTTCAAGTTCATTTATAATTAGCATCTAGATGCTAGGAATGGTCAACCTTGGCTTTTCTATGGAGATGGGAAGTGGGCATGAGAACTTGAACATTCTTACCACCTTATTTTGTCAAGTGAATTTGACAAAGTAAATTCCTTTTTCCCTGTTCCGTTTGTCTCAGTTGTTTAAATCTATTCAACTAGTTACGAATGACCTCAAGGTATATTCCCTATTAAGATGGACCATCTCAGTGCATGCTTGATATACTTAAAATGTTACTGTTTAATTTTTAAATTTTATTTAAGAGGATTAAAGCCTACTATGTTTATTTTCCTACTTTCTGGTCACGACGTGTCCTTTGGTGGTGACCCTTGAACCGGAGGCAGGCTTGACTTAACTCTTCCCTTTCTCCACTCCAGCCTGGAGCTGGCTGCCTGGTGTGCAGGTGCCACCACCTGGGAAGGGAGCAGCCCTCCAGGCTCAGACCCTGTCACCAGAAGGCGCACCACGGCAGGGGTCGCGATGAAGCACCTCAGAGCTGCAGTCAAACACAGTGACTCTAGCAGAGGGACCTCTGTTCCTTATTTATATTAATGCCTTGATCTTGGAGGAAGGTTGAGTGGCTGGGGCATCTCTTAAAAACAAAAGGAAACAGCGACCTCTTACCTTTGTTAGCTGAAAGGGCAATACTCTTAAGTTCATTTCCTGTGTTTAAAAAAAAACATGGGGCATATATTTTGCTAGTAATTTTGAAAGACAAAAGCAGTAATCCCATAGTTAGAATTTTTCCTATCTGCAAACATTTTCCTCCTTTTCTGGAAGTTGCTTTGTGTTATTTGGTCAAATATGTACCCTGGAACTGAAGGCAGCCCAACACTGGAGAAGACCCAGGCCTGGGTCAAGCCCAGCCCGTCTTAATGCTATATAGCTGTTTGCACAGCACCCAGGACTGATTGACAGACAATGTCAGACTGGTTTCTTGAGTGTGTGCAGTCCTCTCCCTTTCCAGCCACAGCTGGGCCTGCTAAACAGCACTAAGCTCACGACCTAGGACACACAGTCAGCCCCCTGTGTCTGTGGGTGTCACACCGTGAACTCAACCAACTGCAGAACAAAAGTATGCAACCTGAAGTTCTTTCTATACTGATGACTTTTCTCGTCCTCATTTCCTGCACAACACAGTCTGTACACACCATTCACATTGTCGGGCATTATGTTACCTAGAGAGGACATAAGTTGGAAGGAGGGTGTGCATAGGTTATATGCAAATATTACTTAAGGGACTTGAGGTCCTCAAAATTTGGGATCCTGAACGGGGTGGGGGTGGGGCACCCTGGAACCAACCAAGGGATGACTGTAGCTCAGATGCAGCAAAGTTCCATAGTTTATTTCACTTATCCACAGTCACCAATGGGAAGATGGCTTTTAATGACAGACATATTCACACTGGAAATGAGAAGTCTTTCAGCTCTATTCTAGTAGTGACGGGCGTTGCCTGCTTGCAGCATGGGCTGAGGTGTACAGTGCAGACCTTAGAACCCCAGAACTAACAGTCCACAGCAGACCCCGGCAATGGGACAGTCAACCCAGCTCCCCATCTTAGGGTGGAGGGGGCTGGCTTGGTACCAGAGTGCCACACTCAGATGTGCCAGGCACGCCGTGCCCCTGGGCTCAGTGTTGGCTCCCTGCTGCATCTAAGGCTGCAAGGACGCGGGTGTGGAGGCCCGAGAAATGGTAAGAAGCAAGCAACGACACTGTTCTGTTCTCAACTTGTTTAATATGTAAAAGGACAGTAAAAATGGTAGTCAGAGTTGTCGTTTTTAATACATTCTTGGAATGTTGGCCTCCCAGAGAGCATTATTTCAAATAGCTGAAAAATTACCTATCTTTTTGGACTTTGTAAAGACAGTTTGTGTAAATTTTGAAAAGATCTACTTCATAGGATTATGATAGCTAATTTATTGTGAGAATTAAATATAAACATGTCAGGCTCCGAACTAATGCAGAGGTAAGAATATGACAGACAGCTGGAGCAGATGGGAGAAGAGGCAACCAATCCTACTTTCCCATTGTAACAACATATTAATACTTTGACATAAATTAATTATACATTCATTATGGTGTTTTCAAACAGTCAAGCCTAAATAAATTCTTCATACCATCAAAAAGATATATATATATACATATATATATATACACTACAAAACTGCTTAAGCACAAAGGTTTTCATTGGATAGCTCTTGGCCTGGGTCATACACATTTACAGGATCCTCTGCTTCTCAAGCTTAATGTAGGTCTATCATTGTATATAAAAAATAAGACTAAACTTAACCTCACCAAACTAAGATTCTGGTGGTGCAGAAAACCAAATGAGACACCAGGACAGCTAAAGCCAGTGGCTGTCAAAATTAAGCCCCCATCCCAGTCATTTCGAGGGTCTGAAAGACAGCTTGCTAGTACCCACCATGGAATTTCCAATTCAGGAGGACCGTGTGGGGTCCGGAGTCTGCATTTGTAACAGGTTCCCGGGACCCCTGCTCTAAAAACCGCTGGCGGTGACGCTGTAAGGACTCAGCACCATCCCCATCACTGTTCTGTGAGCTGTCTCTGGTGAGCGCTCAGCCAGCTCTCTGGAGCATGGCATTGCTCGGCATAGGCTGAGGACCCCTGGTCTAGCTAGGGGGCGCTCCTGTCAGCCTGCAACACACTTTGCAACTAAAGCCATATACAGTGTACTTGAATGTTTTACTTAATGCTGAAAAACTCACCCAAAGGGACAGAGGATGTAAAAAGAAATGGAAAGGCACATAAGTCGTCCTTGGAAATGAGGAGGATTTTTTTTTCTTTGACTAACTTCACTTTAATGTAACTTCAAGCCCAAATATTCTGGGAGGTAAACAGGCTCTTATACCTATGGGGACACAGGGGCAGGATGAACTCAGGGAGAGTAGGGTCTGTGGTCATCCAGGGACTCTAAAGCAGGGTCTGGGCGTGAGAACCCTGAGCAGCCGGAAGACAAGTGACTTCCTCAAGTTTAAAAGGAAGGTACCGTGTACGTCCTTGAAGAAGGCCCCAGAAACAGGCTTTTCATTTGGGCTGGGAAGGAGCCATTTCTGAGTCGGATGCAAGGTGGCGAGCAGGAAGCAGCGCAGAGTCCCAAGGCACAGCCAGAGTACCTCCACACTTGCCAGAGCCTTGACGAGCTGGTCCCACGGCTCTGCCAGGCCAACTGGGTGCAGGCCTGGCCACACCCTAAATAATTCACCTAGCCAGGTTAGCATGGTCGTCATTCTGAGAAAAGGGGACCTCTAACTGTGGTGGGAATCCTGAGGAAGCTAATGCCAGAACTCAGAACACTGAGCACTTGGCCTGGAACTCCTTAACATGGGATCTTCCAAGTAAAGCACACTAAGGTAGTCACAGCAGCAAGGGGCACCCCAGGAAGCCTGGCAGTGCTCACCAGTCCTATGACCCTCCCATTCCCGGCATTCCCATCCTCAGGATGGGATGAGGATCCACCCAGGGGGCATCCCCAGGGGGCAGCAGGCTGGGTTCAGATTAAAAGAGACAGGGTGGTTTGGGATTTGGGAGTTGAAAACTCACACTTGGCCACTGCTGACAGCTAAGTGGAAGCTCACGTGATCAACTGTAAACAAGGCTTCTTCCTCAAGTGTGTAAGGAAACATCCTGGTATTCTCTGGCCTCACGTTCTTCATCTGTTACATAGGGGCAGTGCCCCCTGGGCCTCTATAAAGTGCCGCATGCCCTGGGCCACGTGGGATGTCAGGGGCCAGCAGTGGGCTCAGAAAAGGGGCGCCTATAGCAGCCCTGCCTGAGAAGAGCTTGTGTCACCAGGAAAAAGCTGATGGGTGGCAGGCAGCCCAGCAGGGAAACGTCACTCCTGGCACCCACAGCTTTGCACCTGAAGGGAAGGTGGCTCAGGAAAGAAAAGGAAATCATCCAATTTCCTAACAGTCTCCAAACGGAACACGCAAAGGCAAATCATCTTCAAGGATTACTTTTAGGACTAAGTTAAAATAGACACATACTTGTATCCCCCATGATCCGATATAAGATTGGTACTATTGCTTCTTTCAGAGGACGGTGAAAAGATTTTATACAAGAGCAACGGGGAAAGGCGCTTCCCCCCACCCCACACCATTTGGCTCACCAGCTGCTTGAGCATCACTCTGGCCTTGGAAGCCTCTGGGGACGCTTAGGGGACGCTCCAGGGTGCCCTTGTTCAGGAAGCATCCCTGGATATCCACCCGCTTTCTGTGAGGAAGTTTAAAATCCTTTTCTTTAGGACTTTGTCCAGGTAACTAGGAAGGCGACTTTTGGAGGGGATTCCTTGTCGCTTCTGGAGGTGGTCTTTGATTATGATAGTCTTCACAGTCACGTAGCGCGCGGGACTCAAGTTCAAAGAGCTACAGAGCACCTTCTCTCGGTCTGACAGGAGCTCAAACCCAGGAAGGTTCTCGATGGCCGCAAACTCGCCGTCTCTGCCCTCCTCCTTGCCCCTTTTGGAACCGGCCATGTTCTTGTTCTCCTTCCTTCGCTCCCGCTTGTGCCTGGCGGCCTCGTACTCCGCCGACTCCTCCATCTTGGTGATCCCGTTCCGCCGATACCTCTGCAGCTCTCTGATTTTGGCCCGCAGCATCTTCTCCTTGTGCATATTTTCAAATAAGTCATCAAATTCCTTGCAGGACATGAACTGGTACAGTGGCCGTAGCTTCAGCCGCAGCTCCTTCTCCTCCTTGGTGATCTTGCGCTTCAGCGCCTTCTCCTTCTCCCTCTTGTCCTTCCCCAGGAAGGCGGGTACCAGGTTGTAGTCGCGTGCAATGTTCTTCCGGCGCTGCCGCTCCTTGAGTTTCCGCACGTACATGTCCACGTGGGCACGCTTGAGCTCGATCTCCACGTCGTCGTCGTCGTAGTTCACGGACAGCCCGCTGATGAGCGTCTCGGCATCCTGGTCGTACTCAATCTCATAGTCATCCCGCAGTGGCATGTAGCCCAGCTGCTGCTGCTCAGCCACAGAGATGTCCAGTGGGGGCAGAGGGGTGGTGAGGCTGGGCGACAGCGGGCCTCCGCTGGGGCAGGTGTGGTCTGTCACCCGGTTGGGGATGCTGTCCGGGATGCAGGCCTTCCCCAAGTTCCCATGGATGTACATGCTCACATAGTGCTCCATCACTTCCTGGGGAGTCCGGGAAGCACCCACGTGAGCAGCCATGTCTTCCTACAACAGCGAAGGTCAGAGTTACTCCAAGCCAGCCTGTCACACCATGTTTCACCCAAGTCCCATCAACATGTCACAAAGGCTCACCTGAAATCCTTCCTATCTACCCACCCCCTCAAAGACAGATCCACGTTCTCTCCAGGTCCAAGCTGATTTTGTACCAAGAGGGTGAAGACCCTGAGAGGTGCAGACCTGCCCAAGTTTATGGGAGTTTCTGGTGGCGCAGCACAGCCCAGGGACTGGCCCATCTGTAGTGGCCATTCTGCTCTCCTGCAAACCCTGGGAGATGGAGAATCCCAGGACACAGGTGGGTGGGGAATGACTGCCTGGAGACTGGAAAACAGACGTGCCTGTGGGGACAAGGCCAGGCCATGACTCAGGCCTGACTATAGGACACCCTTTTCTCCTGTGTCCTGGTCTCCCAGGAAAGAAAGGGCCCGGACACTGCCATTAGCACTTGCCCCAGCCTTGAGCTCCGAAAGAGCTAGCCTGTCCCTTTCCTGGGCGTGACAGTGGGCCTTTGGAGGGAGAGGGCCTTGGTTCACGACAACTTCCCTGCCGGAGAAGCCAGTGGGCGCTGCTACAGGCTGGGAGCATGCACCCCTGCGAGCAGGGAGCGCCGTGCAAGGGTGATTAATGGGAGGAAACCATAGAACGCCTTCAATCTTTTCCTTCTGCCAAGAGGCCTCTTCCTTAAAGTCAACCACTAAAGCCACTTCAGAAAGTAACTAACTGCCCAAAATGCGCCTCGGTCCCCCAGCCATCTCCTCTCATTGCCACCCTGCCTATACTCCACGGCAGCCCAGAGGGGCCCCGTACGCCAGCTTGGTCACACGACTCTGCCAGCAAGACTGGCCTGTCTCCACACCTGAAGGCTCCACCAGAACAAGGAACCAGCCAGTGCGTTCATGCTGGCGCTGATTGTAAGCCGGGTGTTACAGGGTGGGAAGCCAGCCTGGGCCCTTCTATTCTGGGCTTCTCTGGGACTAGCCCTGCAACACAGGGCTGGGCCAGTTCCCAGGAGACCTGCAAGGGTCACGAGTGTGACTTAGCAGAGCAAGAGTGAGGCAGGCAATCCTGAGACCCAACTATGAGGTCTCCTGTAGAAGCAGGAAGAAAACAGTGAAGATCACAGCAAAAGACAGACTGCAGGCCTGTGAGGATGAATCCCGTGATTCTTCCTTTCTAACAACATCACTAGGAGCATCAAATGCATTCACTGTTTCAGGAAGCATTGAGGCCACTGGAGTACCCACCACTGGGTGACCTCGGCTGCTGGAGGACCAGCTGAACCTGAAGTCCTTCCCAGTGAGGCCTCCAAGGTAGCACAGGTCCCCCTGGGCAACACCGCCAAGATGAAGTGCTAAGAGTTTGTTCTCTTCCCACGCCTGAAACCAGAAGCCCTGAGGGCCTACACTGGCCTCCAGATGGAGAGAACACTAACCAACAGAGTCCCTGACCCTGCCTGTGGAAGGAAAGGACCTGCTGGATGGAGAGCCCTTGGCAGACCCCTCACCAGGGCATCTGGAAGGCAATGGGCAGCAAAACCCAAGCTGGGCCTGGACAGCTTCTCTGGCAGTGAGCACTAATCCCATTTTTCTGAGGCCAGGAGGGACAGCCACATCCAATGCTATCCAAGGCCTCTGAGAGATGGGTGCTGAGAGGGGATCCCAGGCCACTGAGGCGGTGGGAGGTCCCAGTTTTCCCAGAGACTCAGAGGTACCAGGTCTCAGACAAGGTTGCGCGGCAAGTGACGCAGAAGTGGCCAGCAAGGCTGCTCTTTGCAGAGACATTTGGTTTAAAAAAAAATCCTTCCTTCGCAGATTTTAAAGTTAGCAACTCTATGTCAGCCTCCAAAACAGTTCTTAACCTGACAGTCCATGAAAGCTGGGGAATACAGACCCGAGGGGTCAACCAGACTCCCCGGTGTTCCTTTTAAAGCCCGTGGAATCTGTCCTTGTCCAGCCTATTTTCCTCACAACTCACCAAGATCCAGCAGGAACCACGGGGCCAGCCACCCACTAGAGATGCTCCTTCTCCACATGCATGGGTTCTGGGCCAGGTTCCAGGCTTCCAGGCCTGGTTCCACCCCAGCTCTGTGAGTGGACATGTTATAGGACCGCTCTGTGTATTTCTAAGAAATTCTGGAAATAACAGGCCCATTTCACAGGGGGTGGGGAGAGCTGGAGGCTTCTATGCACAGGGCCATGTAGAATGTGCTCCATCAGCCACTGCTGCCACCCGGAAGCCATTAGCTTCCCTCCTTCGACTTGTGTTTATCCCTCAAGACCCAGGTCCTCTCATCCCAGAAGCCTTCAGTGACCCTGCTGTGGCCTGTTGCATGACCCTCCTCACATCTGTCGCATTAGATAAGATGAAGACAACAGAGAAGCGCGCTGACAGACACCATCTTGCCCATCCTCACACAGCCCCACGGGCAGCTATGCCTCTACAGCCTGTGTCTGACAGATCAGGAAGTCAGTCTTCTGGTGAGGTGCCACCAGGGCACAAGGCCAGTCAATGCTGAGCCACATCAGTCCCAGGCGCCTTGGCCAGGAGGACCTGGCGCCCTCATAGCACAGGGCACACCCTGCTTCAGACAATCCCTGATGCCCGGGCTGCTGCACTCCCTCCCAGACCACAGCCCTGGGAGAGCCTGGCCTCCCGAGGGCACGCTGGACCCAGGCTGCGCGCACCCAGCTCCCTGGCTCAGCCCTCAGTGCCTTTGGGCCACTGTTCCTCCACAGGTCTCAAGGCCCTGCTGTCTTCTCCTCACCTGGCACCTGAATTGTGAGGTACAAAACAAAGGACCAGGCTGAGGTGGGCCATGGCATAGGGCGTCCCCTCCCAGGTGGCATGGGGCCAGGCTTTGCAGAGGTGGGCTTGCACTGTCTCTAAGGGCAGGTCCAGCTCCTGCTCCTGTCTCTTCAAATGAAGCAGCATCGGAAGGACCAGGGGCCACCAGAGAGTCTGCCTTTCTGGGGAGTGGAGTCTGGGGTCCCCCAGGGGAGGGAGCTGTGAGCAGGGCCACCCACAGGGCCAGGCAAAAGCTGAAGGTGGGAACCAGAAACCACTGCTGGGTATTCTGTGCCCTCTGGTGCTGGTACCTGCCCAGGCCCCTGCACGTGGTGGGCCAGCACTGCTGCACTGGCACCCAGGCCCAGCTGCTGGTTCTCATGGAGGGAGGGAGCTGCCACTCTAAGGGAGGAACGGGGTGCAGAGCACACTGGTGGCAGGCAGGGCACCCTGGAAGGTGCCCCCACACCGTCCCACCTCGTTCACTCCTCACCCCAGGTCAGTGCTCTGGCACTCATGCTGGCACTCACCACCCGGCCACTCTGCAGGCTCCGCAGGAGACCTGGGAGGTACCCACGGTGGCTGCGGATCCACTGGGCTGAGGCTCCCATACTCCTAGGAGCTGCGCGCATTACCTTCTTGGCCCGCTGACCAAACGTGCACTACAACACTGGTCCCCAGGCTGGACAAAGGTTCCTCATCCCCTCAGCCCTGCCATCACCTCCCACAGCTAAGCTACTCCTATGCCACCAATCTATTCTCCCTTAGACATTGGCACGAAAGGACACTCAGCTGGCAACCCCCAGGACCTTCCCACACGTGGCAGCAGGACAGTTTGGCCAGAAAAAGGCAAGGCGGGCCATCAGCAGTCTTCCAGTTTATCAAGAAGAGGGACTGCCTTTTGTCCAGGACAGATAAGCTACCTGCCTTGCAGGGCCCAGCTGGCCCTTGAGGTCAGATTCAAACTGGCTTCATAGCCCATCCTTCCAGGGTATCAGATGTCCCCAGGGCCCCATCTTCCCTGGTCACCACTCCTGGGCTGTGCGGGTGGGAAGCCCTGGAAGCCTCAGTTCTGGGTCCTTGTCCTCCTCTCCATACTGGAGGCCTTGCCAACAGACAGGGCTGCCACTAGTGCCAGAGGATGAAAGCCTGGGGCCTGAGGAGGCCACCCGTGAAGAGCTGGGAAGTGTGGCACGGCCCTGCAGGAGAGCCTGTCAGTGCCTCAGAAACCAAGTCGAGAATCTGACCTACAACTCTGCTTCTCAGCAATGACCTAGGGCACCGAAAACAGCCTGGATGAGATCCACGCACACCCGCACCAGTACTGCTGACCAGCCTGCGGTCACCCACGGGTAAAGTGAGGAGTGGCACAGAGTGGACTGTCACCAGCCAGTGAAAGGAAGGGGGTTCTGGCACATGCTATGACACAAATGAAACTCAAAAACAGTGTGCTCAGCCAGGCATGGTGGTGGCCACACCTGTGATCCCAGCCATGGGAGGCAGAGGCAGGAGGAGCACAAGGTCAAGGCCGTCCTGGCAACCTCACAAGATCCTATCTCAAGAATAAAAAGGGCTGGGGGTGTGGCTCCAGGGTGGTGCAGTTGCCTAGCATGTGCAAGGGCCTGGGTTCCATCCCCAGCAGCAAAGAGAGGACACTGTGTCAAGTGGAGCGAGTCAGACACAAAAGGACAAGTACTACATGATTCAAAAAGTCCCTAGAGTGGCTGGATTCAGAGACAGAATGGTTACTGCTAAAGGCTGCAGAAGGAGGAGGATGAGGAGTGGAGCTTCTGTGGGGAAGAAGCTGCAGTCCTAGAGGTGGGTGTGGTGATGGCTGCACAGCAGCGAAAATGTGCTCAGTGCCACTGCGCTGCACACCTAAGATGGTTAAGGTGGCTGCAAGTGGACAACTGTCATCCCAGCAACTCAGGAGGCTGAGGCAGGAGGATCACAAATTAGAGGCCAATCTCAGCAACTTAGCTACACCCTGTGTCAAAAAGTGCTCAGTGGCAGAGCACCCCTGGGTTCAGTCCCTGGTACTGCCAAAAGAAAAAGAAAAAGGTTACATTATATATATTTTACCACAATAAAAGAAAATTTTTTCAAGCCAGACTCAGCAATAGCAAGGCACTAAGCAACTCAGTGAGACGCTGTCTCTAAATAAAATACAAAGCAGGGCTGGGGACGCAGCTCAGTGGTGGAGTGCCCCAAGCTCAATCCCCGGTACCCAAAGTAAGTAAATAAATATTTTCAGGAAAAATTAACTAACAGGTTATATTTTGTTATCAGGGATTGAACCCAGAGGCACCTAACCACTGAACCACATCCCCAGACCTTTTAATTTTGAGATAGCCTCTCGTCAAGTTGCTCAGGGCCTAAGTTGCTGAGGCTGACTTTGAATTTGCAATCCTCCTGTCTCAGCCTCCCGAGTCACTGGATTACAGGCCTGCATGCCTGCACTACATGCCCAACCTAAAAGGTGTGTGTTTGTTTGTTTGCGGTGCTGGGATTGAACCCAGGGCCTTGTGCTTGCGAGGCAGGCGCTCTACCAGCTGAGCTACATCCCCAGTCCCCTGACAGGTTTTTTTAAAGAGAGACATCTTCCTATTCCATCTTGGTGGGGCTTTTTTGTTTTGTTTTGCTTTCTGTACTGCAGACTGAACCCAGGGACACTCTACCATTGAACTACATTCCCAGCCCTTTTTAATTTTTGTTTTGATGCAGGATAAGTTGATAAGTTGCTGAGGGTGGCCCTGAACTTGAGAGCTTCGTGCCTCAGTCGCCTCAAATCACTGGGATTACATGCATACACCACCATACCTGGCTCAGTGCTCTTAAAGACGAGTTGCTGGCCAGCCTGGGAAGTTGCTGGAAAAACTGCTGACTCAGAAACAGTGTGTGGCATGAAGCATGTTTAGCTGGACCTGCTGGGTGTCCAATGCACACTGAAGTCTGGAACTGCCATTCTGCTTGGCCCTATTAATTCTAGCCAGTTTCCCCATCCAGCCCTTTTTTAAAGCAAGTCCTACAAACCCACTGTCAGGATGCTGTGGGCTGGACACACTCCTGATCCCCAAACAGCCTCTGCCCCAGTGAGAAGTGGAGGGCCCCAGCTCTCCGCTCCCAATTTCAGCTTCCTGGGCTTGGGACCTGCTGCCTCAGAGCTCCTGTGATCCTTTATATAACTACTATAGGTTTCCACCTGACCCTTGGAGATGCCAGGTCAGCATCCAGGCTGGGCTCAGTGGGCCTCTGGCTGTGCTGTCAGGGAAACCACAGAGCAGGGAGAAGACCTGGGCCAAACTGCAGTTCTGCCCTGTCCTTCAATATCCACAAGTTACCTTGTTTGAAAAAAGGAGAATCTGGCCTCAGGGTGGGGGCAACGGGGAGTGTACATCAACACATGGACTCAGCCTGCACCTCGTGAGCAGGAAGCAGCTCCCAAATCCCAGCCATACCTTTCCCATCACAAGTGCACACAAGCTCACCTGCCTGCCTTGCCGGCCCCATGGGCAACTCCAACTCCAGGTCTCCCTCTCAGACAAGCTGGCTCCTTCCTGCCCCACTACCTCAGCCTGCTAGGGTACAAAACAGCTCCTTCAGCCCCACCACCTGTCCACCTGCCAGCCTTCTCTTGTGCTTCTCAGCTCAGGATGAGGAGTGCGGCTCACCACGCAGCCCCTGCAAGGTCACAGGCTGTCACTCCTAGCAGTGTTTCTGGAGGGGCTGCCATGGTGGCACTGAGAAAGCGCCAGTCGGTTGATGAGTGAGTGTACAAAGCCATGACCCACCACCCGGACAGTGCCCAGCAGGAGAGGCAAACATCGCTGACTCAGGACATCCTGCCTGCCTCCAAGGACAAACCTGAGTGTACTCCACAGGCCACCAGGCCCTTCACAGCCGCTCATCTCACTGAATCCAAAACCTGCAAAGTCAGCCTGAGCCCCATTTCCCCAAAGCCCCCTGACCACAGTCCACAGAGGAGAGGTGTCCTCCAGCAGTCTCCTCGGCAACAGCTCAGGGACTTTGGGACTAAAAAACCAATGGCTCTTCCAGTGAAGTCTCCAGCTGTCTTGAAATGCCACACTTCTGTGTCTGTGTTCCAGTGGGGCCCCTGTCTTCCACCTCTGAACCCACCAGCTGCCGGGAGACCCTCAGTGCCCTGTGGACCTGACCCATGGCTCACTGTTTGTTGCCAGTTCTTCCCCACAGTTGCCAAGATCTCCTCCCTCATCCCCTCCCGCTCACTGCCCAACACATTGGTACACCCGTGCCAGACCCTGGCCATGCTGATGGTCCCCAAACCTTCCTGGGTCCATGGTTAACATTCCTCAGATACACCCTGTTCCCTTCAGGCCCCATGCATCGGCGCTGGCATAAAGAGTGACTGCAATGCTGCAACACCCCAACCCTGGTCTCCAGAACTCACCCACACCAGGACATCCACACAAAGCACAGTCTGAGGCTGTCTCACCACTTGCCATCTGACACCAAGCTGAACAGGCCTCATCTTCACTTCACTCTCCCCACGCCCACAACACATCCAGGCCCCAGCCCTGGACCTGCTCCTGCCCTCGCCCAGGCACCTCCCCCACTCCACAATCTCTCCCTGAGGCAGGCTCCAGAACAGCCCTTCCAGCCTGTCCACACCTCCAGCCACAACAATAGCTCTGGAACCGACCCACACTACTTAATGCTCTTACACCATGGGAAGGCCCTGGCTGCAAGCAGCAGGCCTGAGCTCAACCCTGGTCCTGTTGCATGCAAAGCTGTGGACTCCTGGGCAAGCAGCTTAGACTCACAGTCGCTGTCCTTCAACTGTAAATTAGGAGTGAGAACTGTTCCCACAGGGCTGCTGTTCGGATCACATGAGCTAAGTACAGGAAGAGCCCTATACAGAACTGGCATGGCCTACTCTGTCCTGAGTGCCGCATAAGACTTGTGCATGGATCTGCATATATGCTTGAAAGAGAACCACACATGCAAGCTATAAAAGAGACTCAGGTGAAAAAGAGGCCCAAGATGATGCAGCTGAAGAAATAACAGTCTCCTAATTCCAGTGTTGGGACCAGTGCCATAGGCAGCACCTGTGGCCTATTAGCAAGGCAGCACTTCTGCGCCTGCCCTGAGCCTCCCGCTGGCCCAGCAGGTGGGGCAAGGCCAGGCCTACACTAAGAGCAGCAAGGCCCTTCCTCCTAGGCTAGTAAGAATGTAGACTGCTCCAGCCAAAATCTGCATTCCAACAAGCTTCCCAGTACATCAGATTGAAAAGGACGGTTGGAAAAGAAGCCTCCCCACTTCCAGCCTAGCTTCTCCCCAGACACCATCAAAGTTAGCTTCAAGGTGCTGTGTTCTGTTTCCCATAGTGCTGCAGGGAAGGCCCCAGTGGCACTGTCCACCCCAAACCTCTTGCCTGAGGCTATTGAGACTTCAAGAAATACACACAAAGTGCTCAGCTCAGTGCTGGCACTCCGCAGCGCTCAGTCCCTGCCACTGCAATGTGGCAGTAAGTGTTGGAAGAATGACATGGAGGGGAGGTTCTCTCTGAGGCACTCACATTAAATGGAAAGCTCAGTCTTGAGCCATGACTGGAGGTAGCACACTCCATGCAGAAGAAAGGAAACAGTCAGGGTAACCAGTGGGACTCCAGGGTCCACAGACACTGGACGGCTTTGTGAACTGTGAAATAAATCCAAGTAAACCTGGAAGCCATCAGAGCCCATGAGAAGTGACTCCTGTTTAAGATGTCACTCTGATCGTGGTGTGTGAGATGGAATGAGAACAAAGCAAGAAGACAAGCAGGAGTGGTAAAGGCAAGAGGTAAAGGCAAGAGGTCAGCCACACTAGGGTCACAAGTGTGGTTGGGTTCTGCACATATTTTGAAAAGCGGGTTGCTGATGAACTAGACATGGAAGAAGGCATTTGGGATGGATGTCAGTTGCAACCTGAGTAGTGAGCGTGGCGCTGAGTCCAGGCACTGTGGAGGTCAGGCAGGGAACCAGAAGGCAGGAGCTTCAGGAAGAGCTCTGCGCCCAGAAGCAAATGAACGCAGCACCATAAGCTCCCTGAAGGCAAAGATGAGAGCTTCTCCCCTTCAGGATCCATCACCAGTGTCTGCTCTGCACAAAGCAGATGCTCAGTGTGCAACCACAAACAGCACGTAAGGATAAAGTGAGGCGGAGGTGTCCAGAGGGTGGTGATCACGTAATAATTTGTAGAGCAGCTTCTTTCCTAAGGAGTTATGAGGAGAATAGATTCCAGGGCTGCAGAATGGTCCTGAGGAAAGCAAGAGGAGTTGAAAGCAGCAGGTTGGGAACAGGAGGGGCAGCACTGCTGGGGAAGTGGCAGCAAGATGAAAACCCAGCTCAGAGAGGGAGGGGAACCACCTAACCAGGTATCCCTTGTTTCCCCACTTCTCAGAAGGTCTGAAGACGGCTGCATACCTTTGGTGGTTATGGTGACAATGCAGCCAGAGCTTTTTATTCTTCTTTTCTGATATGAATAAGTAGTGGACAGACAGCTCCTTCAAAACCCGCTAAGGAACAACCCCATTCTCCCCAGGAGAGACTGACACACGACAGCCAGTGTAAATGAACCCAGCCCAGCTCTCACCTTTTCTCTCATCATCTTTAGGGAAACCTGATGGATCAGGGCAGACCTCCGGGCCCAGGCCTGCCAGTGCAGGCGCCTTTGTTCATCATTATTGGCCATCCAGCGCGCAGCGTCCTGGGTGCCACGGGGTCCACAGCGAGCCTGGACACTGACCGGCCGCACAGGGCACCCGCAGACACCACAGGGCGCACGGCCCAGGACAGGGCAGGCACCGGAGACAGGCAGGCCCGCGCGGCTCCCAGGACGCCAGGCCGCCTGGCCCCGGAGGCCAGCCCCGCGCACACCTGCCGGGCGCCCAGCGTCCGCCCGCCCGCCGGCCTCCGCTCACCCAGTTGCCGAAGCCGAACTGCTCGATGGCGTCCAGCAGCAGCTGCTCCTCGCGGCTGGTCCAGCCGCCCTCGGCCTCGGGCCCCCAGAGCGTGAAGCGCCCGCCGTCCACCAGCTGGTAGCCGTGGTAGCGGCGGTGGTGGCCGATCTCGGCACCCGCCGAGAAGCACTCCGGGCACAGCTCGATGTCCTGGCACTCGGTGCAGCGGAAGCGCAGCGGGCTCACCTCGGCCAGGCAGTACACGCAGTACTTCTTGCCCAGCTCCGCCAT
>JAJEJO010049198.1:8798-47209 GCA_020662805.1 Glaucomys volans
GAAAGAAAGAAAGAAAGAAAGAAAGAAAGAAAGAAAGAAAGAAAGAAGGAAGGAAGGAAAGATGATCTGCACCCATTAACACCACATTTCTTGATTCTCTTCACCTCTTCTTGCTTAATCCCAGTGTCAGCAATATGCATACACTTCATTGCCGTTATCTGCTTTTGAACTGTCTTAAAACACTAGTAAAAGAAAAGTGATCAACAGATTCAGAGGGAGATGTGGTTGACACCAAAGTTGCTTTTTCAGGGGAGCACTTACAAGTCTAAAATAGGAATTGTAAGTGCCATTTGCCTGGAAAAGATACTAGCAGGGAGACAGATGTTTCTCTCATTATTTTTGTTCGGAGACACCATTGCTCCTCTGATATGCTACCATCTGAGAGGGCCACCAGTGCAGAGCAGGACAGCTGTGTGTTACCTATCCTTATGACTTTCATCAGAGTTCAGGGAAGGAAAATACAGCTTGCATTTTTCCCCTAGTTTAAAGCTTTTAGAATAAAGATACTGAACCATCATTTGTTTCTAGTGTCCTGAGACAGCACGCATTGTCCTGTCTTTCCAGTTAGCATCTTACCCTGTAGTGCTTGGTGGGTAGAAACTTTTTTAGGAAACTGAAAACTAAGCAGGGTAAAAGGACATAGTCAAGATCAGGTGTGCTTATCTTCTCTTTTAGTCTATCTTGAAACAAGTGTGTCATGTTTTTTGTATCCCAAGGGTCCAAAAAGAAGGTCATGCTGGGGTTTTGCAGCACATTAGCACCTTCAGACCTAGGTAATGACTTTCAAGTGTTCTTATTTACTTGTGGAGATTTCTCCAGGTTTACTCAAGCCCACCCTTAACAAGGACCTGAGCTACCAGCAATCCGGGAAATGCTGCATTCTTGTGTGTCTTGGGCAGGATTTCCTGCAACGGGTCAAGAAAACATACTTTCCCATTGTCTTTGTTTAAACTGCCTACAGTCCTTGTGTCCAACTGGAGACCCTGTTAGTCACTGCCATGGCAACTAAGGAAGACCAGCAGCTCATGCTTCAGCACTGTACGCAAACCCTTCATGGTCAGCTTTACAACAAAAGCAAATGAGAAGACAATGTGTTTCCGAATCTGCTCAGGGCCCACCATACTCTACGCCTCTCCCATCATCTAGTTGGTAAAACAGGAAAGTGCCCCTGGAACCAAACAAAAAGCAACACAATAATGAATCAATACACAAAGGTGCAGTTTGGCTTAATAGGGCTCTTATTAGCATTCTTATAATCTATCTCCTTATGAATTATAGGAAAGAGCACCACTATATAGGAAAAGCAGAAGAGAGGGTCAGAAATAACCCCATGGATCTTGAAGTGAGAATCTTGATGTCTTTCCTATAAGAGATAAAGCTCCAAAGAGATGAGCAGTGGAGAGCCAGCAGATGGAATAATGATCTAGAATGTGGGATGCCAGTCTCAGGTCTGGTTCAGGGTCTAACATTGAGTTGGCAAAAATTAAAATAACAATAGAAGCAGTGAGAAGAAAATCTTTGATGTGACTCTCGGGCTCAACAGATCTGAAGTTCTGCTCACCACAGCTTGGAACTTCTTGCTTCCTGTACTGTAAGCATCTGTCATCTGGGTCTCCCTTCTTATTCAGCCACTGTCTTCCTACTCCCTCGATGCCCTTTAAGCAACTTGCACTGCTGTGACTTAGCAGGATTTGTTTGTGGCTCTTTGGAGATGGACATCCACAGTGAATACCCAGGGCCATTTGCTAGGTCAATGTTTCCCAGAATGATTCCATTAGGAAGTCTCATTTCAAGAGCTTCTTTCCTTATGTCTCAGGACAACCCATTTTCTATGGTCCTGAGTGCACAGTAGAGGTCAATTCCTTCCAGAGGACTGGGGATTGAGAAAGCTTATAACAAGGCTGAAAATGAAAGTAAGTGATATGGAAAAATATTCTCAGTAGAGAGGCATGTCACTTGCTTGGCTTTTAGCAAGAGTTAATGGTGGTAATCTGTCAAACAAACAAACAAACAAAAAAGGAAAATGGAATAGGTCATAGGTACAAGAATTTTTCAGTAGTGTTATGGCAGCTGAGTATTTCCTAGGTTGGAGAGGAAGATAAACCACCTGCCACATGATCACTAATGGGATCCTATGACACTCTTCTCTTGCCAATCAATAAAGTCACCAGAAGGAAGCTATGAGGCTAAGAATAATTTTCAGATAGACTCAAGAGGTCAGCAGTAAGTTAATTCCAGTCTGGAAAACCTCCATTAATATTATTAGGGTGGAAAAAAAAAACATTTTATTCTCATGCACAGAAATGCTGATTCAATCAGGCAGTGACAAGTTGACCCAGAAAAAGTTCACACACACACACAGAATGGTGTCTAGAAGTGATGACTAGAACAGAAACTAGATCCCCATTTTCAGACATGTTCCTGGTAAAGTCTCAAGTCTATATCTCCATAGACTTGGGTGAACTGAATAAGCCCAGGAGCACCAATTTAATGAATTTCGTCCAAAGCACTTTTACAGATTCTGCTTTTTTTCCCACCAGAAAGTTACATAAAGGAACTTATATTCTTATCACTAAAAACACAGAATTTATAAAATACAACAATCCAAAAAGTACCTTATAAGTACCTTTAGAGATAAGAATTATGATTCCTATATGATTACATGACCTATGTAACTCTACATCTTGCACAACCAGACAAATGAGAAGTTATAGTCCATTTATGTATGATGTGTCAAAATGCATTCTACTGTCCTATATAACTAATTAAAGCAAATAAACAAATTTTAGAAAAAGAACAATCTGATTCCATTTATATAAAGTATGATATAGTCAAAACTCATTTATGCTGTTGGAAGTCAGGATAGGAACCCCCCTTATTTGGGGATAAGGGTTGGCAATTCTGAGAGCCCTCTGGGGTGCTAGTAGCATTCTGCCTTTTTTTATCTGTGTGCTGGTTACACAAGTGTGTTCAGCTGTAGTAACATAAATTTGATGCACACTTTTTTGTATGTATATTATACTTCAATAATATTTTATTTAAGCTCTTATAGGAGATCCAGAACTTAGTACAGAAGTTCAGAAGAGTCCTACAAGCCGGGCGTGGTGGTGCACGCCTGTAATCCAAGCGACTTGGGAGGCTGAGTCAGGAGGATCGCGAGTTCAAAGCCAGCCTCAGCAACTTAGTGAGGCACTAAGCAACTCAGTGAGACCCTGTCTCTAAATAAAATACAAAATAGGGCTGGGGATGTGGCTCAGTGGCCGAGTGTCCCTGAGTTCAGTCCCCGGTTCAAAAAACAAACAAACAAACAAACAAACAAACAAAAGAGTCCCACTCCAGGGTCTAGAATAGAATATTTATGGAGACAGGGAGATTGAAGCTGGGCATAGATTCATGGAGAGGCTTTGAATCAATAGTGCCCACTCATTCCTGAAACTCAGAACAATTCTTGGCACATAGCAGGCTCTTCATAAACAGTTGTCAAATAAGTGAATAAATTAATGAGTTAAATATGCACATTTTCCAAACAGAGTATCCAATAACACAGCTGTATAGATCAGACAACCGGATAATGTTTTCAACATGTCATGTTCTAAATCTACCTTTCAGTAACCACATTATAGTAAGTCAACTTAGTGCTGGAATTCAATTCATATTTATAGAATTTAGGAAGTCCCATGCTGTACTATTGCACATGTGTGAATGTCTATACACATAACCACACCCATCACCTCTCACTTTGGACCTACTTTTAGTTGGTAAGTTCCAAGCAGGATGTGGGCTAAGCAGACCCCCAACAAATCCTTCAAACCGATGTAAACCTCAGTGTAATCAAGAACTTCCTAAAGTGCGGATTACTCAATGGCAGGAACCCTGTTTTCTTCATCTTTAATTACTAGAACTGAACTTAAAGGTTGGCACACAACTGATAGTGGATTTCTGCTGAATTGAATGAGTGAATCTCAGATGGTCATCCTGGATAGTTTATCATGGCGATCTTGCTCTACTGACTTTGTGGACTTGATATCCATAGGAAAATTCTATTATATTTGGAGGTAGAAAGTGAAAGACAGAAATATCAGGTGAGTCTGAGCTGCAGTAGATATTGGCCCTTAATGTACTCATCACAAGTCCAGGCCTGACTGTTAGTTTTGTAGGTCAAAAAAAATGGATTGTTTTCTATTAGTTCGTGCAGGAGCAACAGCCTCTAGAAATTGTTTTATAATAATCAAGCACACACACACGTGTATGTACTTTATGAATTATTTTTAACAAGAATTATGTAGATACACATAATGAGACTTAACATGAGAACATTGCATTATTTCCTCAGTACTTTTCATTTCTAGTCAAAAATTTTGGAGGAATTAAATAAACATAAAAGGATTGATTGATGAATGTAGTTGGAGTAAAGGGAGCTGGATGGTCTTGAATATATACTTATATTTTATTGAGCACCCACTGTATAATCAGACACATGATGGAGTCTAGATACTTCCCAATGTCATATCACTGAACCTTACTTAATCTTCAAGATAATTTTGTAAAATTCATATTAATGTTCTCCTGTAGAGATGAGTTAATCAAGATTCAGAGAAACTCACTGATATTCCTAGCATCAAAAAGAAACAAGCACCCCATGGTTCCACAATGAATGGGTAAACAAATGTGTGGAATCCTATTTCTCAGCAAGTAAGTAGCAAAGGCGGGATCTGAACCCAAGTCCTCTGATTCCAAATTCATTACCCTTGAATTTTGATGGCCTGAGGGGCTTATGGATAACGTAACATTTTACCTGCTAGCTAGATAGGAATATTTCCACCAAGGGGCTCTTCTGCAGCAAGTGATGGAGATATATAGACAGAGGTATTTTTCTCATGCTTATTCATTCATTTCTTCAACAAAATATTAATAAGCACACATTATGGGCCTGGCACTATCTGTTAATTGCACTGAGATTTAGATAGGAAGTAGGTAAGTTAAGTGAGTAATTTCAACCTCACATGGCTGTTATAAGAAATCACTAACTCTGGTGAAGACAGAGAAATTAAAGTCCACAGGAGCTCAGTCTAGTGGAGAAGGGACAAGAAACCAAATGAAAACAGTAAGATCTTCTAAGGAATTAATGGATGAGCCTTGGGAGAGTATTATTTTTCTTTGATTCACCTTTTTGTTATTTTGATAACCATTTTCATTTTTAAATAGTGTTAGTATCGACCATGTTTTATAGTATCACCTTTGATTCAAAAAAGTATAGGGTGGCAATGCTCTTCTACATGGTCAAATAAAGCAAACGCAATCATCATCATGATATGGCACTGAGATTGATTTCCTGCAGATAATAACCAAAGGAAATAAACCTGGCATCTCTACTTTTTTACATAGGTTCCCTGTGCCATTGTTTCTACTCTCACTATTGAGCATCAAGGGATACAAAAGCCACAGTGTTCTTGTGTGGCCCAGATCCTCCCAGTAGAAACACAAAGCCAACCAAACAGTCCACCCTCTTAACATATCAAGTAAGGTACATATTTTCATTGTAACCTTATAAAAATGCAGCCTTGCTTCAACACAAAAACTTTGTTCTTGTATATCTCTCAAAACTACTTATAATATTTCTAACAGAAAGAATCCACACACAATTCACACATAATTGTGAAATTATATCCTGGGAAATGGTCAAAAGACTTGTAATTTGGATCAGAAAAGAAATACTAAAATAGTATCTCTATCAAATAAGCCATCCACTCTAAACTCACATTTTTTTCAATCATTTGATGAAGGTCATAGAAGAATTGGCTAATAAGCTTAAAGATAGTTATTGATATTTTTCAATGCATCTAGTTCTTGGTTTTATCTATTAGATTCATGCTGGTACTATCAAAGAATTCCTATTTTGTTAGTCCCTTTCAGAAATCTCAAAGTCCATTGACGTCTCCAAAACTATAAAAGTGTTTCTTTGCCAACCAAAAGTCTGACTTGAAAACAAAATTTTAATACTTGTTGAATTATGAAGAACATGCCATGGTTGGCTTCAAAGCACCTTGTTTTGTTTCTTAAATGAAGAGGCACAAAATACCATTATGTCTCATTGGTTTTCATATTGGCATGTGCTCATCTCAAAGACTTGACCAATGATTTTGAAATCATGTCCACTTCTGCTTAACGTTTGTCAATTTCATCAGCATTAGAACCTTGAATGTGCTATCTAAGAGAATTTTTCAAGGTTGTTAAAGAATATGATGCTCTTTCTTCATCTATATAAGGTGAGTGACTTTCCAAATGGCAAGTCTTGAGTATCTAGTTGAAACCTCAGGAAGAAAGTATTTATTTCACTTCCATGTTTGATTTGAGAAAAAATAAAGACTCTCAGAACATAGAATGTCAGTCAGCTTTTGCTGCTATGCCAAAATACCTGAAAGAATCAACTTAAAAGAAGGAAAGATTTACTTTGGCTCACAGTTTCAGAGGTGTGGGACCCTGGTGTTTTGGGTCTATGGTGGCACAGTATGTTAGGGTGGGAGCACACGGAAGAGGAGGTTGCCCACCTAAACGCATCTGGGAAGCCAAAGAGAAAAAGACAGGAAGAGACCAGGGTCCCACAGTGCCCCTCAGGGGCACAGCCCCAATGACCCAACTTCCTCCTGCTAGGTCACACCTCTTAAAGGCTCTACCAGCTCCCAACAATGCCACAGGCTAGGGACCAAGCCCTTAACACAATAACCTTTGTGAGACATTCCAAACTAGAGCAATGAGATTAATCAAGAGCTTGACTTGGCAGATAATTTTTTCCATAATAAAAATGATTATAATTTTTCCATTTCCCTGCCATCATGATCATGGGTTCTGCCACTCTGGAAGAAAGGAATGAGGGCAAACACTTATGTAAACATTCCATTTCTGAAAGAAGTATTTCTGTAGATTGAACTTAAAAGGGCCAAACCTTATCCTTTCCTTATTGAAGGAAAACAATCCCTTATGTGGTAGTCAGTCTCCAAAATGGCCCTCCAGGGGCCTAATATTCATGCCCCTGTGAAGTTTCCAGGTAGTCTACGTAAGTAGTGGTGATCAGTGTAAACCATAGGATAAAATAATGTCATTCAGCTTCTGAGGATAGTCATGAAAGACATCCAGCGTTCATATTCATTTATATTGAGTTTCCATTTCTAAGTGTACTATTTTGTAAAGTTATACCCCCATTTAGGAAGTGCATCTTTTCTGAAGCTGACAGTTTCCAATTTTGTACCTGGAACTGACTAGAAGGAACTCAAGATAATCTGCAAAAGACTGGGGAGAAATAAGATGCAGCTTCAGTGACTGGCTAAACTTAGGGACTCTGTCTAGTGACCCAGCATCATGGGAATTTCCTCTGTTTGCTTCAGGGTTGCCCAATTCTTTCTGACCCTCCGTCAGAGATAGAATCCATTTTTTAAAAGTCATAAAGATTAGGACTTAGGGTCAAGATTTTGTAAGTCAACTTTTTGTGTAAAACAGAAACAAGTTTTAATCTTTCTCCTAGACTAAAAGGTACTTAGGTACATTCAAGCTTCACATTTTACTTTCCTTTATTAATTAGCAGAGACATCTGCATTAACACAGAATCATTAATTCATGATCTTGTGGGTCTTTACACCTCTAACTTCTCTGATGAAAGAGAATGAAACAAAAAGGAACTGTTTGATCAAGACTTCTCCCACAGATTTAAAAGCTGGTCCTTGAATAACATTAAAGATATGGATTTTGCTGTTGTCTAGTTTGTTATGAGATTAACACTTTAACCAAAAATGGAGGCATTAAAATTCAGATTTTCTATTACTGTTTGCAAAATCATTAACATGGAAGAATGTTTTCATTCTCTTTAAGTTCTAACAAAACACAAGTGTCATTAATTTGTATATGAAAAATATACAAATGGTATACAAGGTATACCTTTTCTTGAAACTAAAATCACAGCTTCCTCTGAGGGACTGTCAGAAAATATAATTGAGATGTGTTACACTTACTCATTTAGGCCACATCTTCATCCTTCCATATCCATTTTCTTCTCTGTCTTGGTTTGAGTCTTGGTAGGTTTCCTTGATAATAACATGTTCTGGAGTCAAAGCCATTAATTCCAAACAGAATCCTCAGAAATAAAAAGTAACCTATCATAAGTGGGTTAGTTTCCTCTTACTGCTTTAACAAACTACCACAAACTTAGTGGTGACATTATTATCTAACTGTGCTGAAGAATTCAAGTCTGCTACAGCCCTCCTTGGGCTGAAGTCATGGTTACACAGGAGTCTGTCCCTTTCTGGGCTTCAGTAAAAAGTCCATTTCCTGGCTTTTCCTAGTTTCTAGAAGCTTCCTACATTTCTTGGCTCATGACCTCCTTTCTCCATTTGTCTTTGGATAGGCCATTATTCTGCCTATCATGATAACCTTTAGGCTGTCTAAAAATAATGTTTTTAGAGCTGGGGATGTGGCTCAGTGGTAGAATAGTTAGATGGCATGAGTGAGGCCCAGGTTTGATCCCCTTGAACCACAAATAATAATAATAACAAAAACAATAATGAAATTATTTAGGATGCAGTGCATTGTTTCTTTTTTACAGTGAACTTCCCGATGATCTGACCATAAAAATAAGAACACAGAATGCATAGCCAATGAAACAGCTGTATCTAAGAAGGACCTTGGATTTCCCAAAGTTACTGGAGAACTATTTTTATGATTCCATGGAGGTATCAAGCATTCATCCTAGAGGAGTTAGTTATGTTTGGAAATTTTTATTTTTAAACATAGTTTATCCATAGGGAAGGAATATATGTCTTAAATTTGTTACACATGAAAGAAATAGGGAGGACAGCCAAGATTTCTTTCCATTTGACATTATTCTGGTTTTTCTTCCCAAGAGGCAAGCACATCATGGATCCACATTTTGGATTATGCTAACCATTTTCTTCCCAATAGTCATTATTTATGGACTTGGGTAAGCAATACATTACCTAATCATGCCCTTTTTCTTCTAACACTTAAAATGTGGTGTCTTATTCAAATTCATGTTTTCTTAGTTGCAAGATGTAGAATTGGTATCTTATAAAATTGGGACAGTTGCAAACTCTGATTGTATGGTATGTGCTCAGTAACTTTATACCTACATGAAATTCATCCAATTTGATTAGTTTAGGAAAACTAGATGAAAATGAAATAGCCACAATAACAAAGGGCACATGCTTAGCTCACCAAAAGTTTCTGTCAAATACACATTTCAAATGTGAATTTAATATACCTGAAAAGACTACCTGGAATTTCAAACAGAAATAAAATGAAACAGTGTCTATTTGGGTTTCTTAGATAGGAACCAGGCCTAGAGTGAGTAAAGGAAGATTTATTTCTTTGCTGGGCAAATGGCACTGATTTCCTTTTGATGGTCAACGCAGAAGGAGCCCCGGTGTCCACAAACGCCACCCTTGATCATAAACATACTTTAAGTTACAATAAGAATAAATGTAAGACATGTGCAGCCCACATTTTTTTCTTCCTATTAAGGCATCTTGGACAAATGAGAAGGAAAAACAGAATATTTTTTCAAATCCTACAGGTGGTTTCAGTTACTCAATATGTTTGTCTAATTACTCAAATGTTACCTACCCAGTATAGAGAGTAAATAATCTTTTATAAAGTTTTTTAATCAGCTTCTGAATGTTGACCGCACCTTCTGTAGCATAAATCCCCTTTTCTGCATGAAAAACCTGAAATATGCAGTGCTCTTGTTTCACCCTTTGCCATCCAGTCTCAACAAGCTAGATCTGACAAGCATAGCATTAAAAAAAAAGAAAAAGGGCAGGGCCCACCACCAGCTGTTGCTAATAAAACAACCACAGCCCCCGCATTGGTAGCTCCTTTCTCTAACTTCATATCCCTGTGGTGTTGGCAGTAATTGGGAGGGGGTTAAAGGGGCATCTCTCTCTCCAGGGAGACAATAAGAATATTAATATTAATGCAATATCTGCTCCTTCAGATGGGAATAGATAAGATGAAATGATTTAAAGAAGACTTGATCAATCATTGAGTTTTTTTGGCGAGAAAGTGATGCCTTTGCATCTGAGGAAGAACATCTGGGTAAAATCACAGTGGTTAAAAGGATGGGGTGGTTGGCAACCCAAAATTCACTTCCTTGATAGAGTTAGAATGTTTCTCCTCTGGGGCTTCTGGCCCTGCTGCAAGCAAAAGCAAGACTTTGAAATGCTTTACTCAAAAATATGCACGTACATTTCAGCACTCCCTGACCTTGCTGCTGCTCACTGATTTATTAGCAGAGTCCAGGCAGGCATCTGGGGTGGCTGGTCAACTTGTCTGATTCTGAGGACAGGGTGGCTGCTGAGAACCTTTTTGACTCTGTGACCCCACGTCTGGTCCACAAAGCTCTTTCTGCTCCCAGGAAGGCTTGAGAAGTGTCTGAAACCAAGAGCTCTTTGGAGTGATCTGGACAGTGAGCCAAACCTTTCAAAGTCTGGGAGAGTCAAGAGGTTGCTGCATGCCTATGACCAGGGCACCAGTGAGTCTGCACAAAAGGACCTTGAACGTGGGCAGATAGGCATGGGTTTCTTAAGGCATTAAAGGCTTCAAGGTTTTGCTCCTGAAAGCACAAGTGAAGCCTTGTGTAAGAGACAAAGATGTGTGGCCTCAGGAAGGGGGTGGGGACACTCTGATCCTTTTACTGTTCTTGCTCTGAATAGTGACGGCCCCAGCATGGAGACATTTGTGACCTGCATCCCTCTTGCCAGATGCCAGAAGGCCATTAGTGAACCAGAGAAGCGACCTTTTCAGTGACATTCCCGCCACCCGTTCACTTCCCCAAGGAGGCTTTGGGAGTTAGAACTGGGGATTCAGAGTGGGGGGTGGGGTGGGGGTGGATGGTTCAGCAGGGCAAAGTCAGCACATGAAACAAATTTGGAGGATTACAGGAAGGCAGAGGCACCCAGCTCCAAGGCAAAATAAGAAGGAGGTAGGCATTCCAAGAGGGTCTTCCAAACTAATAGGTGTTTTCAAGATCATAGTAAAATCCTATGAGACTTATCTCACTTTCCTGTGGAACATTCTCCCAGTCTTCATAGTAATGGGTACCTTAATACCTTAATTGTCCTAACTCCCTGAGACCCTCCTTTGTTACTTTTAACATCATAGATCTACTCCATCAGAGTATCAGTTACCATTGTTCCCAGCCCTCTTTCCCATGCCCCTTATTCCCTATCTTTTAAGCTTGGTATTCTTTCATGTTTTATTCTTGCAAAGTACTTAAAACATCGCTAACATCATCAAGGATTTTGATGTGCATATTTGTACATGATGTGATATCCCTTGTTGTTCAAGGAGAATTTTGTTTCCCATCAGAATGTAAGATCCCTAATGTCACTGAGTCCCCAGTACCTGGAAATATACCTAGCATATAACAGGTGCTTAATAAATATTTCATGATTCAAAGAGCACACATAGATCTATTTTCCACCCTCTACAAGCCTAAGAAGGTACCGTATATATGACCAAAAGCAGAAGGCTGGCAGGGTCTAATTAGACAGTAAAACACTAGCCAAATCTCATTTCATAAGATGATGATTGATTCAATTACTATTGTTGTTCCATTTCTGGACCATGAGCAGGTGAGATGCTTCAAAGCCTTCGCGGGAACATGCATCCATACACGTGGTTTCTAAAGAAACACTATTCTACTCTTCAGTACATTATGTTATTGCTATGGAAACAGCGATATTTTAAAGAAGAACACTGGAACTTTCCAAATACAGTATTTATTCTTCTTGTGCTAGCAAAATAATGTGTTTCGCCTAAGAACTTGTTAGGTGGCCTGCAGCTAAATATAAAGAGACAGATTCTCATCATGTGTAAGTCTATGGGAAAATTTGGACCACCAGCTTTTCAGATATATTTTAAAATAAACTCAGCACAAAGCTCTAGACATAATTGGGGCCTTCAATGAAACACTTAATATGTTAGGCTTGGTTTTTTGAGTTAGAAAAACTGTATTTGAACCCCAGAAACACCATTTGTGGGTTAAAGCTGGTATCACCTTCGGATTTTCAAAGGATCAATATGTTTGTTACTTTTGTCTTGACTTCACTGATGTTCAGAAAGTTCAGATGGCCCTAGCTTTCATAAATCATGTCTCATTTTATTTTTATTTTATTTTTGTACCAGGAATTGAACCCAGAGGCACTTTACCACTGAGCCAATCCCAGCCCTTTTTAAATTTTATTTTTTGGAGTTTTTATGTGTGTGTATGTCTTACTAAGTTGCTTAGGACCTCTCTAAGTTGCTTAGGCTCGCTTTGAACTTGAGATCCTCCTGCCTCAGCCTCCTGAGCTGCTAGGATTACAGGCATGTGCCACCACAACTGGCCGATGTCTCATTTTAACCAACAAGTTAAGATCCCGTATCTAGGCTATAAAAGCACAAGAAAAGAGAAACAAAATAAGATTTGATGAGTATTGTCAATGGGGCCACTGAACTCTAGTTCCATACACAAAAGTTCAGTATCAGTTGACAATATCTGCTGGTATCCTTACTGATTTGTGTTTCAGAGCAAACCTAAATAGAGACATGCTATGGTTTGGATCTAAATACCTCCCAAAGGACCCTGTGTTAAAGGATTAGTTCCCCACTTGGGGTTATTGGGAGGGGGTGGAAACTCTAAGCCATAGGGCAGTGGAGGCAAACCCTCAAAGGGGACTGTGGGATCCCAGTCTCTTTCTACTCCTCTCTCTCTCTCTCTCTCTCTTTTCCCAGTCATGAGGTCAACAGTTTGCTTTGCCACATGCTCCAACCCTCGTGTGCTACACTTCCCTCCTACCAGAGATCTACCTATAATTGGTCCAAGCAATCATGGAGGGGAATCTCCAAAACTGAACCAAAATAAAGCTTCTCTCTTTATATGATTATTTATCACAAGTATTTGTTATAGTAATGGAAAATGGACTAACAAAACATTTAAAACCTCTCTTCTTGCTGATAAACTATTAGGAGTAATTTATTAGGATGTACAATCCCAGCATTATAGTGATCATAGTTCCTTCCTTGTGTTATTTGCAAAAATTGTTAGCACTTTAACAGTAGTTTTCAATCTAAATATGTCACTCATCCATGTGCCTCTTGAAGTCAGCAAGACCTGGATTTGCTTTCCACCTTTGTCACTTGAGGACTATTTGCCTTTGAGTGTATTACCACTTTCATCAGCCTTACTCGGTTCCTCACCTTATAGGGTTGTCTTGAGGACTAAATGAAAACACATATAAAGAACTTAAAACAAACCTCAGCAAACTTGAATTTCTTCTTTTCGTGATTTTAAAATCACATTCTTTATTTTGTCAGCATGTAAATGTGCAATGGTCTTCAAAACATTCAGAAGTTGAAAAATTTTTCACTCATGTTTCCATGAAAATTGTTCACTTTAATCAAACCTTTCTCCTGCTAATAATTTAGATCAGATAAAAGATAAGCACTCATTTGACAAAATATATTGGCTTACATAATTATAATAACAATGATGTGTCAACTTCTGTGAAAGAACTCCAAGGACTTAACAAATAAAAAATGCTTGCAATCTATAAGGACACATTTAAATTTATTTCAATAAAAGGTAAACTACAGGTTGAGTATCTCTTATCCAAAATGCTTAGGACCAGAGATATTTTGGATTTTGGATTTTTTAAATTTTGGAATATTTGCATAATATCAACAAATATAACATAATGGAATATCTTGAGGATGCCACCATGAAATTAATATGTTTCATAGATACCTTCTACATATTGCCTGAAGGTAATGTTATACAATATTTAAAATGATTTTGTGCATGAAACAAAGTTTCATGGTGTGGACTCAACTGAAACATTTTCAGATTTTGGATTTAGGATTTCAGATTGGGGATGCTCAACCTGTGATAACTGTAGATTAAGTGATTTGCACAAGGTTTTATACTACTTTGGTAACATAGCTGAGAAAACACAAAACTTCTACATTCTTTCTATACTTCATATATGCCCACCCTCCTTTTCTGTGACTTTACCAGTCAACTCCAATGGATCACAGCACCGTTTCACATTGATCCCCAGAATTTTCAACACAGCAGTCCAACCAACCACCATCAAGCAGAAGGAACTGGTTTGCTAGTTTAAATCTATTTGCCTTCCTTGAGTTAAACTATTTTCCAACTTTTGACTGCTTTAAAGACACATTTACGTAATAGAGCACTGAAGTGTATTTATGTACTTTGTTTCTATTTTTAAAACTCTTGAAATTTCACTTGTTTGCCATCTTGAATTGGACCAGACATAATTAAACTCCTAATGCATTATCCCTGAAGGAGAGATTTGCTGAAAATTCTCCTCCTTCTGATTCAGAGAAAATTATATCTATCTGTTTCTCCAAAACCTTGCTCAACCCCAAAATTGGACTGGATCTCTTTTGCTCACTGTATTTTATCATGACTTGTGTCCTTCGCCCTTCATCAAATCTTCCTCTCTCTGCCCCCTACCTTTAGTGTCTCCCATCTCCTGGATCTTTGCACACTCTGATTTCTGGAGGAAATCACATCCTGCCTGGCTTCTTTGCAAGTGTATGATTCCTGATTTCAGTTAGGTCCTCAGGGCTGCTCAGCAATTCCTCTCCTTAACCATAGTTGGCCCTTTTCCCCATCTATTTCATCAGAACTTCTAAATCTTCATCAGTCTTCTCAGTCTCCACCCCCTGGCTTCTTTGAAATAACAGATGCCAACCTGTCATAGAGAACAGAGATGCCATTAGGTAAGGACAGCCCCAGCTGCCCTGAGTTATGCCTGCACCTCTGCACATGCTTGTCCTTGGCTTGGCCTCATCTTCCTCCTTCATCCCTCCCATTGGCTCCATGCCCTTCATCTGGCCCAGGATCCTATGCCATTGTTTTCCTATCCCCTCCCCAGATACACCTTTAAAATCTTTTCTTAGGTAAATTCCCTTGTACCTAGAAATGAGTTCAAGAGTGTATCTCACAAAAAAATAAACTAGCAAGAAAGCAATTACAAAACAGTAATAAACAGAAACAGAACTTGGGCCTTCCAAAGTGCCTGGAGTTTCATTCACATCAATTCTTGTACTTCATCCCACCTCTGTGTGCTTTCCCACTTCCTCCATCTGCCTGAGGTAAAATTCTGCCTTACTTCCGCATATCCAAATCCTGCCTGCTCTTTAAGACCCAAATCAAATGTATTTTCCTTCTGATATCCCCAAACACAAAAATGCCTGCTTCCTTGGACTTTGGACTTCACATCAACCTACGCCCCTCTTACCGACTTCATTTCTTTCTTCTTCATTTTGTCCTAATTATGTGTACATCTGAAGTTAAATAAGGTCAAAATCTTTGTTGAATTTATCTTGGTATCATCAAAAGTGCCCAAAACATGATTGTATACAAAAGGTACTTACTTAGTCATATTAGAGAAGTGATGAATCTAAGGTGCAAGTGTCCTAAATCACAAGGCTTAAAGTGGCAGATTTGCCATTAATTTTAGTGTTCTTTCAATTCCTTATACACAGCCCTATGCTCTTAATTTTTTTGCTTTGATTAGACCACAGTTATACCATTTTTGTGGTCTGTAACAAGTTTCTGCAAATGTCTGCTTTATGAAAGCATTTCAAACATGCTCATTTCATGTTGCACATAGTAGGATTTAAATCAATATTGAATGAATAAGTGAACACAGTTTGAATGCTTACGTCCTTAAAGATGAAGTTTGTTCGGGGTAAATCAGAAGTGTTTTGGTTAGAGGGAATTTGTTTTTTTTCAGTGCTGGAGATGAAACCCAGAACCTTGCACATGCTAGGTCAGTGCTCTCCCACAGAGCTACACCCCCAGCCCACCAGCGGTTAAGTCTGATCCCTACAAGCATTGTGCCACTGAGGCCAAATGTGCTCTTTGCTGCAGACCAAGAACAGCCAATGAAGAGTAGAGCTGCCCCTCAGTCTGCAGAGCTCCATTCTTTTTGTTGTGCTACATTTCCATGTTTAGGATTTTGGCAATTTAACATATTTTTAAAATTATAATGTAAACATCATTTGTTTTTGAAATATAACTGTCCAATTTTGATTTTTAAAGTCAAAGACAAAAATATTAACAGTGGAACTGGTGATGTAGTAGAATCTATATAGTAGAATTCTAGTAGTAGAATTCTTGCAGCCCTGGGTTTGATACCCAGTACCATACACACATACACAAAATATGTACATACATACATACATATCTATATGTATTATACATATATGATATTTATATATTTATTACCAGTGACCAGAGACTATTAGTTGATTAATCTCTGCTCCTAAATTTCATATCAGGGAAGCGCCTACAAATGTTGAGCTAGGATACCAATTCGAGATGATTAAACAAAACTTGCCAAGAATATTTTTTAATCTCTCCATGTAAGGTCATGTGGAAAAAAAATCCCAATATATATACAGTTGGGGACAACTCTACTAAAGATAAGTTGGGTGGCTTGTTGCTTTCCTTATTACCTATGGCAATTGATGTTCACCTGGATCTCAGTTTTATTATATTTGACAATGATAGGATTATGTAAAAATCTCACAGCACCACAGGTATTTTCAGGAGATCAAAGAACAACCCCTGGATAATAAGCAGGTTGCAAGTGCTGAGGAATGTACACTTTGTTATGGGATGGGACACTTTGTTATTCTGAATAGGGCTGGTGAAAACATTCACTTGAATCCAGAAGAGTCTATTATCCAAGAATGTAAGAACTCCATTGCAACCTCAGAAAGAGAGAGAAAGGCTTAATACTAGTACATAAGCACACTCAGACAAGAAAAGAAGAGCAATAGCACTCAACAGAATTTTCCAGTAATTGTCTCATTGAAAAAGCTCTAAATAGAGTAATCACACAAAAGGAAACTTAATGATATAAAGTAATGATTGAGCACATCTAGGTGGAACAAATAAAAACTGGATGTATTTGATTTTTTTATTCCTCACTAAGAACCAGGAGCTGTATTTCATAACTGTGGGAAGGAGCCATAGGATTGAATACAGAGATTAAAATGCGTCATTAGTGCTTTAGTCAAATGAACAGACTTTATATATATGTCAGGGACCTGGAAGCACCATTTAGGGAGGATTTTACATGGAAATGAAATAGCAGTTACAACTCCAGTTCCCAACTATCTTACACAACTTGTCTCCCCAAAATGGATATTTTAATCTCTAATTTATTAAAAGATGAAATGTTGGAATGTTGGATAGATTGAAATCATTTGTCAGATCACGAAGTCCTCATAACATTTCTCAGCCTTAATAACACATCTGCTCTTAGAATGTGGTCTCTTGATAATAGCTGTCTGAAAGTGTCTGAATTTAGGGATTATTTGAGACAACAGATTTCCTTCTATTTGGAATTGAATGAGGCATCTGCTCCCTCCCTGTTAGCTTTGTGTGATAGTCTCAAGGCATTCATAAAAGGGCAGATCATTTTGAACATTATGAAAAGGGAAAAAAAGACCTCTGGTGACAATATGAGATTCAAAAAGAGGAATTAAGAACCTTTAAGAGTAGCAATTTATGTTTAGAAATATTACTCCATAGTTTATTTTCCAATTCAGAGAGAACATGGTGGCTAGAATTGAAGAAGTAATACAGTACTCCAAAACCAACAATTTAGGGACAACTTTGGTACAACAAGGTACCAAAGTAGATATTCACAAAATTTTATCTGATCTGATTCAGTACAACCCACAGAACTCAGTGGAAATGGACAATCATCGTCACTCCAAAGACCATATGTCAAATTAAGTGTCCAACTGCAACACTAGACTAAACAGAGTGAAAAATAATACATACAGATCACCTTCTCTATTTCACTTCCAAGAGAGAATACTCTAAAATATGAAACCACAACCAAACCTTTGTGCAAGTTCAGAGATCCACTGTATATAAATGTGAAGAAATGCAAGGAAGCTCACACATCTTTGAAGGTGCTTGACTGATAAGAAAGGAACTGGTACCAGCTTGTTAACTATAGCTCATCATAAAAATTACCACTTATAGCTGGGGAAATTGATTTTGAAATGATGATGTTGCCCTTTTGTTTCCACATACACCCACAAAAACATTCTTTACATTTAGAAAGAAGTAAAAGGAAAATTTGCATATTGTCATGCTGCAGATAGCTTCACAGATGGCATTAATGAATATAGAGCAACAGCAAGATAACACTTTATTATAAAACTACACTCTTCCTATAAATCAGTTCATAATACAGGCACATGTACAAACATATACAAATAATACATACATTAAGTGTGTGGCATTTTGAATAGGGCTAGATCCTCAAATTTAGCTGCGTGAACATGTTACAAAGCATAAAACTTGGGCCTTGCATGAAAAAAAATATAGCTATCCAATCACTGACCATATAGGACAACATTTACTTTGGAATTAGTAAAGGTATAATGAGAAACACCCTTCCAATTGTCTTCTGTTTTTTCAGGTGTCCTTATTCATTGCTCTTTCTTATACTTGACACCTCTGATTACCTCACTTTGGGAACCTTTTTGCCCCTGGATTTTCTACTATGCTATTACATCTTGGACAACTTTTCCCCAGAATCCAGATTCTTTTCCTTCCCAGTGGAGTTCTCAATGGGCTGGGGCTGGAGGACCAGAAACTACATTCTGGGGCAGAATTTGGACAAATGTGTGTCCTTTTCCAATTGTGCCAATGTTATGGTTTATAAATGGGATGTTCCCCAAAAACCTCATGTGGCAATGCAACAATGCTCAGAGGTGAAATGATTAAATTATGCAAACTGTAACCTAATTAATGGTTAATCCATTTGATAGATCAATGATCTGGATGAACTACAGGTGGTAACTATAGGCAAGAGGGATGTGGCTGGAGGAAATAGGTCACTGGGGCATGCCCTTGGAGATTATACTTTATCCCTGTTTTCTTGCTCCTCACTCTTCCTGCTTCTTGGCTGCCCTGAGTTGAGCAACTTTCCTTTGCCATGCCCATCCACCATGATGTTCTGTCTCACCTCAGGCCCAGAGCAATGGACTCAGCCAACCATGGACTGAACCTCTAAAACCATAAGCCAAAATAAACTTTTCCTCCTCTAAGTTGTTGTTGGGTATTTTGGTCACAGTGACAAAAAGTTGACCAGCATACCCAGTGACTGGAAAGCACTACTGGCATTTGATGGGGGAAAAAGAGAGGAGGGAAGTGGAGCAAAAACATAAATTATCTATGGGATACATAGAACATTAACATATGACAAATATTTGTTATACCAAAATGTAAACAGCACTAACACTTGAGAAACACTGAATGGGAAAAGCAAATTCTTGTCCTTTCAATCAGTATTTCAGAAGCCCTGCTCTTAAACCCTTTGCTTCTACTGTGGTTGAAACTCCCATAACAAATAAGACCAATGCACCCCTCCCCACCTGGTCCTTTTGTGCTATCTGGGTCCTTCATACCAGTTACCTGCAAAGATCCCATGGGCAGTTCAAACATCCACGTAGAAGGTTGGCAGATATCATTTTATTTTTTGCTTCTTATTTCTCTTTTATCCTTATATCCAAATGATTGTGTTCTGCCATTTCTCTTTATCTACAATGTCTTTTAGGGATACTTCTCTTCCAGGTCTACAGCTGCTCCTTAGAAGACATCGGTATTAACCTATACGTATCCTAAATGGCTTTGCTAAAGGAAGCTTTCCCTTAACAATTTATTCCCCACACTGCTGCTACCATTACATTTATGAAACACTCTCCACCATTTTTTATTATCCACTATGACACATCTTACCTATTTGTTCTCATTGTGACTCTTCATTCCACCTTCAGTTGACCTTCATATCCTTTTCCTACATTTCACCTTTCATCTTTAATATTCCGCTCACCCAGATCTTCTGTCTGGGACTAAGTGATTTGCCCAACACTATGTGAACTTTTCATTTCTTTATCAGTACTTTTCTATTACAGGAACTGATTCCTTGTCCTCTCCCACACACTTGCAGGCTCTATGTGGAAACCAAGGAAAAATCAGTAACACCAATTCTGTCTTTCTTTAACATTGTGACATTTTGAACATTACTAATTTTTTGTAGCAGTGATGATTTTATTAAAAAAAATGTATTCAAATATTCTGTATCCCAAATCTGGAGTTTTTAGGCACCCCCTTAAGTTTGCACCAGAGGCAAGTTCCTCTCTTGCCTCACTCAGCTCCTCTGGTTTCTTCTCTCATCCTGCTACTTCTGAGAGTCTCAGACAAAGATTCAGTGCTAAGAATCCCTGTGATCTTTTAGCATTGATCTCATTCTTGTCTACTACCTGTATGCTGTGGGTATTTGTTGCCATGGAAGAGTTCTCATCATCTACAGGTTTGTGATATTTGTCCCCCTCTAGGACCAATTTCCTATGTCGTGCTCTTCACAGGGCTAAATACTCTGCCCTCCACTCAGAGGATGCTCAATAAGGATCCATGAGCATCCCAGAATGCAAGATCTGGACAGTGATTGAAACGTAAGTTAAAAAATCATGAAGCAGTTTCAGAATGTCAACATTAGAGAATGCAAGAGAAACCAATAAACAACAACAATATCTTCACATTGTTCCACTCTCACTTTTGCTTTCAAGATTATCTGCAAATAAGTTAGGCTTAGCTCCTCAAGAATCTGGGAAGTATAAAAATTATAAAGTAAAATGGGTATTGACACCCTTACTCGGTTATGGTGGCTTAGAAGTGAGTCTGAGCACCCCTAGGTTGTGCTAGGCTACCTCCCATCAGTTACTCACAACTGTCAGTTCCAACTGTCGAGGACCTTCTCAGTTCACATAGTTCATCTCTTTTACAGTGAAAAAGGGTTGGGACAGCTCCTCCTCCCTCAGCATGAGAACACGTGGCTATCAGATAACAAGGTTAAGTATTTCTGAAGCATGTGGCAGAATAAATTAGCTTCATCTCACTAGAGAAAGAATACATCCATGTTGGAAGATAAGCACATGTGAATCCGAAGGTGGGGCTTTAGGAGCTGACTGGTGACACCCTTTGGAAAATGAGTAGAATCAAACATTTGGACACTTGGACTTCAGGTTTCTGAAAGTTCCCATCTCTGCTCCTCCTCTGACATCATTTAATTGAGTTCTGATATTCAGAAAGTGGGCAGCTGGAAATCTAGGTCAAACCAGCCTCCTTTCTCCTCTGTGAATCCTTTTCTTCCTCTCTGTTCCTCACTTCCCTTCCAACCACTTCCCTTTCCTTTCCCTTTCATATCCCCTTCCTCATACCCAGATATGTGTAACACCCCTAGAAAGATAACAGCAAAAGTAAATTAGATGGCAATAAATTAGTCTTCTGTATCTATACTTTTCTAAACATATATTTCTGAATATATGATATTCATAATGAAGAACAAATGCATAAAGTATTTATGCTGTTCCTGGCAGGTTCTTTTAATATGCAATAATTTCTCTAAGATTTTATTATTTTAAACATTAAATGGGCCAATGAGAAATATCTTTTTGCTATGGTTTGGATCTTAAATGTTCCCTAAAAGCATATGTGCTAAAAACCTAAAGGCTTGGTAGCCACCTTGTGGCAATGACTTGTGGCACTACTGGGAAGCAGTGAAACTTTTAGGAGGTGGAGCCTAGTGGGAGGAAGTTAGGTCATGGGGAGGTGTCCTTGAAGTGGACAGGATTCCAGCCCCTTCCCCTCTCTCTCTTAGCTTCTTAGCCGCCTCTTCCATTATGTCTTTCTGCCATAGGACCAACATGACAGGGTCCAAGTGACCATGAGCCAAAATAAACCTTTCTACTTTTAAGTTGATTTTGCCAGGTATTTCTGTCATAGTGACAGAAAGCTGACTAACGTGCTTTTCCAACAAGAAAAAGGTTAGAAATAATCATGACATCCTTGCCATTACATTGAGACTCACCCAGCTGTCCTGTTCTCACAGGGTTATTCAAAAGAGGCATTAAATTATCTTTCTTGCATAAGAGGTAGCATATTTGGGTGTGTTCCCTCACTGGATATTGGAGGGCAGGGCTAAGTGCAAAAGAAGCTCTCCCTAGGTCTCTGTTTGGCCCCCCTGCATTCCCCATAAGTCCTCTCACCCTCTCTATTAGCAAACTATGTTTAATGGCACGAGCAAAGTTTCTAATACAAACATTCCAATTTTCTGAACAAAATATCTCCTAGTTCAAAAAATATTAGGTAAGAATTCTTGAACCATTGATATTTGAAAAGCTCAGGAAAAAGACATTTGAAAATCACTATCTGTCTATCCACAATGTTTTACATTTTCTGACCTCTGAATGACAATGTTTAAAGAAGCTCAAGTGATTCAAGGACAGCAATTTGGTGAGCTCACATGTTACAAGAAAACATATGAGATGTGTTTTATAGAAACATAAATAACATGTGTATAGAAAAAAGGAAGGAGGAGCATAAAACACAAGGAAATTACAGAAGAGTTTGAGGTACATTTGAGAAATATGTAAGGGAGTGTATTAGTTTCCTGTGGCTGCTGTAACAAATTACCACCAATTTGGTGACTTAAAGCAACAGAGATTTATTTGCTCACAGTTCTGAAGGCCAAAAATCCAAAATCAGTTTCACTGGACTGAAATCAACGTGTCAGCTATTCACTCCCTCCCTCCACAGAATGTAAAGAATTCATCCCTTGCCCCTTGAGCTGACCCTCACCCTCCATTGTCCTGTGGCATGTCACTTAAATCTGTCTCTTGTGTCACATTGCCTCCTCCTCTTCTGTCTGTGTGGAATCTCTGTCTCCCTCTTAAAGGATGTTTGTGATTATATTTTGGGTCCACCTGGATAACCTCCCTATCCCAAGATCTTAAGTTAGTCCTATTTGAAAGTATCTTTTCCATTTAAAGTAATATTTACAGATTCCAGGGATTAAGACCTGATATGTTTGTGGGCCATAATTCAGCCTGCTACAGGAAGCAAAGGCACAGGATGAGTTTGTGAAAAACACATAGGATGACAGAAAGGCTTACTGAATCATATCTATAGAGGAAAATGAGGAACAATGAAGAGATAGGATTATTTCTTAGGGATGAAAAAAAAGTGAAGCTATTTCTATTTTGCTTCTAGTTTCTCCAAGAGGGAGAATGTCGTTTGTGTTTTAAATGGTTACACACATACCATCTTGATCTTGATTAAAGATCAAGTTGAGTGAGGAACTATTAAGTGTGTGTTCAGCATGCATTTGTGCATATGTGAATGAATTTGAAGCTAAATGTCAGGCTCTGAAAGAAGTGACAGACTTGATCTTCATGCAGTTCTTCATTCTTCAAGTCCTGGCATGAATGCCACTTCTTCAAAGAGTGGTTCCTGATCTCTCTAAGGATTTGTCTGTCCCCTCACTGGCCTGATCTCTCTAAGGATTTGTCTGTCCCCTCACTGGCCTGATCTCTCTAAGGATTTGTCTGTCCCCTCACTGGCCTGTGAACACCACACATCAAGGATTAGTCTACTTTTGTCAACAATAAATATACAGAACCTGGCATAGTCTCTGGTACTTGGGAAATGCCTAACCAATACTTGTCAAATAAATGATAACAACTAATTTTTTGAGTACTTCATATGCGACAAGTGCTCTTGTGAGTGCTTTATATTTATTAACTCAATTGGAAGGAAGGAAAAGAGGGAGGGAAGAAGAAAGAAAATGAGAATAAGAGGCATGAGAAGACAGACAAATGTCTCCGTTTTCCAAAGGGGATAACAGGACATGGGAGATTAAACATTGGTAGCCCAGATGAGCATTCCTGTAAAAACTTGAATAAATTATTAAACAGAAATAAGATGTGAATGATGTGAGAGCTCTTCAAATTTGGCACAGATCTTGAGTTTAGGTTTCCCCCAACCTGTCATAAGAATATAGGATGAATAGAATTAAAATTATTACACAAAATGAAAATGAAATCCTAAAGCCCCATACTACTACAAGCTTAATATGAGTCAGCATTATACTCCCGCCAGAAGGAAATATTGTCCCACCAATGATCCAATCACAGAAGTAGAGTGTCTCAATTATGGGAATAGAAATTGAGGTAATACGGCTAAATGGAAAAAACAGGAATAGAGTTGACATCTATGACATGAGCGAATTACTTAGAATTTCTAACATTTTCTCTACCTACCTACAGAATACATACCTCAAGGGTTATATGAATTTTTAAAAAAGGGAAGAAGAGACGACCTGGCACATGCTAAGTTTTAAATACTGTGAGTTCTCTCCTTCCTTTCTCTCATCTTCATTTATATTGTACTTTGTCCTATGGCCAATAATGGTTGGACAGTGAAGTTAATGCTAGCTACAATGACAAACTATAGGTCCAGCCAGAAAAAGGGCATGATTGGTAAATTAGCTAGAAACTATGTCTTATTGTAATAACAGCATACTTCAATAATATCTGACAATTTTTAGAGGGTTTGATTCCTCAAAACAATACTGTCAGGTAGGTAGACAATATTGTCAGGTAAGTAGACAAGTTTTAATATGCCATTTTGTATAAAAGTCTATAAATGACATGCATGATTAAGTGGCCTACCAAGGGTCCCATTGTTTCTAAAGAGCAAATGCAAGCTTACAAGAATTGTCCTGTAACAAAGGGAATAGACTACTCCCTTCAAAGTACAAACTACTTTGTTTGTAGTTTGAATGAGTGAATGGAAGTTACAGCCAGAAAAACTTTGGCTCAGCATTGAGGGGAGCTTTGGAACCCTTGGAGGTAAGTTGCAATTGACTAAGGTTGACGAGTGAGATATTCAAGAATGAGAGGGACGTCTGCATTGGGGTATCAGTTAAACTAGATCCATTCATTTATTCCATGATTCAACACATAACTCTTGAACAAAGTACCGTGCTGTGCATTGTGGGAAGTAGAACTGATCAAGAGGTTCTCTATGACTACATGAATCACCTTAAATGACCCCAACTTTAGAAATCATACGAATGTCTGACATTTTGATTTAAACAGATTTTTAAGACATTTGGGAAAACACAATTGGCAGCAACAGTGGAGGCTTTAACAACTGACAGAGTGATGCTTATACCCACCTAAATGTTGCTTTATATTTCAATATTGAATGGACATACGAAAAAGTGTGCATGGCCCTGTGAGCCTTGTGCTCATCTTCCTAAACCTGAAAAATGTGACAGGATGATGGGTATTTTCTCATCCTCCATCCTTCTTCTGAGAGAAATCATTCCATTTAATCCTGTACAATCTAGATGGTTAGCAATTGTTGTGAGGGAGTTCAGGTCAGTTTAATTCTCTATGCCTTTGAAATTTTACAAAATGTAACCAGGTGCTAGTCTAAAACATTTCAATATTTGCATTTCTAATTTCTATAAATTATAAGCATTTATTTTATGAAACTTGGAAAGATCACTATTTGTCTCGAGTTACACCAGAACACAGAATTGTGGAACATATGAAATAGAAACCTGACACTCAGTTCTCTGCGATGTGTTAAACAGAGAAAGAAAATTGTACTGCTGTATAAAAAGCTGGATAATCAGTCTCAAACCTCAAATTGTGAGATTAAATCAATAAAGGAAACAATGGAAAAGTCATGCCCAAAGCAGAACCTCTGAAGAGAGTCCACGAGCATAAGGAAGGGCAGAGCAATGAAATAAAAGCAAACACTCACAAATTGCTTTCAAATGTATTTTTTAAAATTTTTTGCAATACTGGGGAATGGAACCCAGTGCATGCTGGGAAAGTGCTCTACCACGGAGCTATATCCCCAGACCACTACTGAATTAATAATCTGGATTAAAAATGAATTTTACAGACTGGAGTTGTAGCTCAGTGATAGAACACTTGCTTAGCACATGTGAGGCGTTGGGTTCAATCCTCAGCACCACATAAAAATAAATAAATTTTAAAAAAGTATTATGTCCATCTACAACTAAAATTTTTTTTTAAATAAATTTTACTCAAATCCATAGTTAATGCTTAATTCTCTTAAAAGAATATGTTTAGGCATGTTTTGGATATTAAGAAATTGTTATTATTGATTTTTTTTAAAAAAATGCTATTGAACTTCATGCACATAAAAATAATATTTTCTGTGAGTGGAAATAAAGAAAAAAAAAAGACAATGATCACCTTTTTAAAAGCAAGAACCACTTGTCCACAAGCAATTTCCAGCCCACAAGACTTTCCCAGGCCTTTCCATGTTTATTTGTGTCAAAATAATGATGCATCTGGTGACAGCAAGCCATCAGAGCCTTAAGAAATCACCAAAAAAGAAAAGTTCCATAGACTTTCAAATTTTATCCAAATTCTTATTTCCTCCAGACCTTTATGTAAAGACCCAATATTTATATGTAGATCCTGTATTTAGCCTGATTTTCCACTGATATGTACTCTCCAAACCTTCATCTTTCACTAGAGAATCCAGACCCAAGATGAATCACTAATTAGATTTTGAATCCTGGTTCAATTGCTGCATGCATAGAGATTTTTTCTTTGATTAATAGTTAACTACTTTAAGATGCAAAAATTAAAAACCCTCATTGTTTCAAAAAGCTATGTTATTTCTTTAGCATTCAGAACAGAAGTGAGCTACAAATTTAAAAAACCCATGAATGATTGAAAAATTTACCTCCCTTCTAGATGCAATAAAAAGGATGATTTCTATAGAATCTTGTGCCTCCAAATAGGAAAGAGACTGGTCTACTTTTTCTAATTAACAAATATTAAATCCAGGTAAAATCCTCTCACTTGATTCATGCCCTTCCCTCAGTGGTGACTCATTTCTCATCTTGACCATAATCTTTAGGCTAAGAATCATGGACTCTCATCCAATTTGGACTCTCAGGCCTCTCTTCCTGAGTTCTGCAAACATGTGGCTACCCAGATCTCAAATGAAGTATTGCTAAATGAACAATAATACCAGGGGAGTATTTAGAATTGTAGGATAGTGGTGGCACATGCCTGTAATCCCAGCACCTTGGGGGACTGAGGCAGAAGGATCACATGTTCAAAAGCCAGCCTCAGCAACTTAGCAAGGCTCGAAGCAACTTAGTGAGACCCTGTCTCTAAATGAAAAATAAAAAGGGCCAGGGAGGCGGCTCAGTGGTTAAGTGCTCCTGAGTCCACTCTCTAGTACCAAAAAATAAATAAAATAGAATAGAATAGAATAGAATTGTAAATAATTACAGAATTCTAGAGGGCAAAAGTCGTGGACCTTTCATGTGGATCTTCCCCACTTCTGTTCAAAGGAAAATCTGCCCTGTGTTTTAAAGGGTTGTTGTAAAACAGGTTTTGTCGTTTTCCTTAAAGACACATTCCCATGTCCCACAACTCGCTAAATGGGAAATATTTTATATATTTGACCTAACTCCTTCATAGTCCAACAAATACTCCCTGCTTGGAATACTCACGAATAACATTTTACCACGGTGCCCAGGAAGAACAAAATCAAGTAGCCCTGTAGCCCTCCCTTTCTCACGTGATTCAATCTTCTCCCATGGCCTGCACAAATGCTCCCATTGTAGGTGATTTGCCTGAAAGTCAATTTTCCATGATTGACTATATTAAGAATCTGAACTCAGAACCACCATGTTTAGCATAGTGAGAAGAGTACTGTTTTAGATGTTAGGCCCTGGTCCCTTTTCTGAGTGTGACTTTATTAGCTACATAATCAGGGGCCAGTTGCTTACTAGAGTAATAATACCTTCCACAGAAGTTTTTTTGAGAAAATTCAGTGAGATGACATAAAGAAAATGCTTAGTTCATACAGTAAGCCCTCAGTAAGCACTAATATCCTCAGTAATTTATCTGCTTGATCATGAAATCCATAGATTTAGACATTGGCATGTTATAAATTTGGGGAAATACCATGGATAGGACAGAAAGTTGGCCTCCTTTTTTTATCTTTAAAATCAGTATGATATATAGGGTGAGATTTAATACTGGTTCACATCAAGTCTGATTCTTTTTGGTACCAGAATCACTTCCTAATAACATCATGATCAACATTACCCCAGTACCTGGGAAAGGTTTATGCAGACAGAGGTTAAAATGATCCAAGAGATAGTTTGTTCATTATAAAGTTGACTTGCAGATGGGAATTTGACTTTTCCAGGTTAAGTCCAGTGTTTTGAAAGTAAATTTTAACACACTTTTAACTCATCTATGGAAGGGTAAGATGAAAAATGTCACTGATGAGATTAAGTGGTGAAAAAGGAAAAGGGAGAACTTTAAGAAAAGACTAAATAGTACATAGCCAGAAATGTATGGTACAAAGAAAGGATTGATACAGTGTGGTCACAGTGAGATGGCATCTAGGAAGAAGGCGAAATTGATCACTGTAAGCAGCCTGACGTGGAGCTGGGTCCTGATTTGAGGGACTCTCCAAAATGTGGGCTGATTAATGGATGCAACAAGGGAAACTCAGGAACTCAGTGACAGGAGTCCTCTGTGTTGGGGAAGCTTCAAGTACACCTAACATCTCAGAGAGGGCTTTGCTGTGTGGTAGCATGTGCTAAGCTGGAGATGGGGGAAACAGTAGCCTAAATTACACTTCCACTTTCCAAAGCACCAGCAATAAAATGATGTTTTTTAAAACTCTCTAGATTACATAATCTAATTAGGACACAATACTCTTAGTGAGATAGGAAAGCACCTTAGTTTCCCATATTGTCGAAGTTCCTGCATTACCTAACTTTGGTGGTAGGAATGGGGACTGTCCTTGACGCAGAGACCGTGGATCTTATTCATTTGTGCACAGATCTGGCTAAAAGCCACCGACCATGCCTGTCTGCTCTTCCTTACTCCTCCCACCCTTCCCTCCTTCCTCTCTTCTCTCCTTTCCCTGTGTAAAGTATCAAGCAGTTTTGCTCATTCTTTTGTTCTAGATCCTCTGTGGTTTTAAATGCATCCCCATGGGCCAGGAATATGGCTCAGTTGGTAGAGTGCCTGGCTCACAAGTACAAGGCCCTGGGTTCAATCCCCAGCACCACAAAAAAAAGAAAATAATAATTTAAATAAATAAATAAATTCATCCCCATGATGAAAATCTTATGAACACAAACACTTAACATGGAATACATATTGAAACAAAAGGGAAAGGTTTCTTGATTTTATTTTAAAAATAATATAAAATACATGTATATAAGTCTGTACATACATAAATAGAATGATCAGTTAACCTAACTATAGTTAATCAGAAAAAAAGTTTTTTTTAAAACTCCTCTCAAATATAAGCCTTATACATTGTAGCATGCACCAATCAAGTACACAAAATCATGAGGTTGAATCTTTTTCTTCAAACTATTACCTTTCTTTACATAGGCATTGCCCCCCAAAAGCAGGGGAGAGGACATTGGTTTCAAAATTCCAAAAAGAATCAATTTCTTAAGGGCAAGTGTTCTTTTAGTGATTATCTAAAATTGTGAATATCTATATTCTTCCTAGAGAAACTTGGGCACAGGGGCAAAATTGTCATGATTCACCAGAGAAAAATAGCAGAAGGGAACCATCTGAATTACCTACTCACCGCCATCAAATGCTGTTTTTAACAAAAGTCTCTTTTCTACGTCTCAGGATTCCATTTCCTAGAATCAGAAAGTGTTGGAGCTGGAAGGACCTTGATGTTCACGGGTCCCATCGTATATTTTCACACTGGGGACCTGAGACCCCCAGAGAGGTAGGCAACTTATAGGAGATCCCCAATTACTAATTAGCAAATCCAGGACTAGAAGGGAGGTCTCTTGAGTCCCAGTTCGATGCTTTTTCCACTACGACATCGCCTCTTCTCTTGACAGAAAAGGAACCTGCCTCAAAAGTCTCCTGAGATATGCCATGTGGGTTTTCTTTTTCTTTTCTTTTTTTTTTTTTTAAGTGTGATGCATTTTTTATTCTACTTTGAGGAAAATGCTGCCAAACTGTTCTCTAGGGAGCAAAGCCTCTATAAGGAGAGGAGGGCTTTCATGCTTGGAGATCACAATGAATAATCATTCCTTTAACACCTAGACTGCATCCCAAAGGCCAGAACCACCCAGGGGAAGATGATCAGATGGAGAACATGTGAGCTGGGTTAAGGAGAAAGACGCTGAGGAAAATAAGGAGCAGAGCAGTCAGGGGATGTTGGGGCAGAATCGAAAAGTAAGCTGGACTAGGTAGGAGGAGAGAAGCTCAGATCACCCCTACCTCCTATAAATATGAAATCTCTCTTCTTTAGAGATATTAAGAGCCCAGTAAAGAGCCAGATAGAAGCCTTTTGGCTGTGGTAGGGAGTGGGACATCCAGCATCTCTGTGTATGTGCCTGAGTGTGTGTGTGCTTTATAAATTCACTAAACCCTTGGGGAGCAGGGGACAGTGTGAGAGAATAAAGGAGTCTAGATGGGGTCAGACAAAAAGAAAAGCATCAGAGATGAATAGAATTGAAACACAATGGCAGGGTGGGACAAGCGCAAAGGGTTTTGTGCCCAGCTCCATGGTGAAATAATGAAGCGTTTCCTTAAGCCAGATATTCTGAGGCTTTCCCCACTTGCTTTATTTATTTTTTTGAAAAAAAAAAAGTGTAAATAGTGAGCTGTTCCGTATTTATTTATTGACACAAGGTCTCTCTACGTTGCCCAGGTTGGCCTCCAACTCCTCAACACAAACCATCCTCCTGCCTTAGCCTCCCATGTAGCTGGGACTACAGGCATATATCACTGCCCCTGGGTCTCCCTTTGTTTTAGAATAATCTTGGTTTCCTTTATTCCTTTTAGCAAAAAAGGGGGGGGGGAAGCAGCTTTAAATTCATCTAAGCCTACAGGACAAGTCTAGGTATTCTTGGTACACCAAAATTCCTGATAAGACTTTTGAAGATTATTTTATTTTCCATATGGTATTAGATATTACAGAATCTAGTGTGTTTCTTCACCTATAGTGGTACTGAATAGATATTGGCTTGGATTCCATCCCAATGTTTGTTAAAGGACTTAATATAGTACACATGTAATACCAAGTGACTGGTGTGTGCGTATTCAGGAAACATCTTTCCTGTGTTTTCTTCTCTAAACAGTCTCAGCATACAGGATATCTGATGAGATCTCACATCTAATTGATTTCTAATTTTTTCACCCATGCTGAAAAGAATCTTCTTAGCTTTTCCTAGGAATAACATGGTTTGACACTTTTTAAATTTTTCTCTGTACCTCCTGAGCACAAAACAATGCAATGACAGAAAAGAACACATTCTTTCTTTGAACCAAGTGAACATATTTATTCCGACAGCAAGACTTTGGGGATCTGCATAGACCTTAATGATGAATCCAAAGACAGGGTGATAGGAAATAAAAGACAGGTCTTTTTCAAGGGTAGTTCTTATATCCTTGTCTTTAATGCAGACTGCTCAGGTGCCCCTGCCGATAACTGCCAGCTCCCTGCTGCAGAGAGGACAGCTCCATAACCACAAGTGACTGCATGTGCTTGGGACTTCCAGAGTGTTCCAGAGAAGGGACTTGGAGTATAATTTTCCTTGGAAGAGCAGTCCCAAGTTTTAACCAAAATTTTCAGTTACAATTTCTTCATAAGAGAGCATCTGAAACAAAACGATTTCTACTCCCATGAAAAGATATTCAGCAGGAAAAAAAAAAATGAAGTCTCTGCCCAGCTTAGTATTTAATTTCTGTTATACCTTCCACAAGACTATCAACTACAAGTGGCTCATGGGGAAAGCCCGCACCACCCAGACTGACACAAGCAAACTCCTGAGATTTAGAGTGACCACACCCTCTCAACAAGTGAGGGATTTTCCAGGAAAAATTAGGGCAAGGGGGCATCATATTTCATCCACAAGGAATACAATTCTAGGAAAAAAATTTTCTTTGGTATTTTAAAATTTACCTGTGCTGATTTTTACTTTGTTTCTTTTATTTCTAAGATGTAGTTTTGAACCGGATATTTATTATTTTCAAATATAGCCTTTTAAACAGTCCTGACAATTCTTGTCACATAATAATAATGATGGTGATGATAATAATGGTAATAACTATTACAATAATTATTAACTAATAACTAATATAATAATCATTAATATTATCACCATCATCGTTGTTATTATTATTTTCAAACCCAAGGCACCATGTTTGCACATTGTTTACTCAAAGTAGTGAGATCTGAACTACCTTTGAAAACACTGCTATGTTTGCGATCTTTTTGAATTAAAGTGCTTAGAATTAAGCATCAACAAGCAGCAAATGACCTTTTTAAATACACCTAATTTACTGAGTCCATTAGGTTTATGATAATAAATAAAACCTCTGCAATACTTCATAATAACAATAATGCCTTTCAAATGATTCTGCACTTAATGGCCAATTTCAGAGCATTAAATGTTGTTAACAATCAATTTACTGGATATTATTGTGCTTCTGTTTATAAATATCAAATTATATAGGTCATAGAGTTACCTTTGCAGGCCAGTTGCAGAATTTATATCGATGTTCTGTAGAAAAACTGCCAGACATTTCATCACGATGATTTAAAAAAAAGAAAGAAAGAAAGAAAGAGAAAGAAAGAAAAAATCTGATTCTCTGCAGGTTCCTAGGCTTTTGCACAGATACTTTCTCTAACTTTTTTCCCCTCAGGATCAGGTAATTAAAAGGGTATTGATGCAAAGGGAAGCCGAGCACCACATGGCTTGGCAAAGTGTTTCCATAAAGTTCTGTCCTGTAGCTGTGGATACAAACTCAAGCTGGTCATGTGCAGAATTCCAGCATGTTGAGCCCACTACCCCTCGGCACAGCCAAATGTTTCAGCAGCTGCCCTTTTGTCCTGTTTCTTAAATAAACAAAGAACAGATACAAATTAATGACCTAAATTTATGGCAAAACACACTGCCTTCCCAGAGCAAATAGCCTTAAAAGAACAGATGCTAAACTAACATTTCTTACTCACAGACCCCCAGAGAAGATACTTCTGTGAGCACATTAGTTTATATTCTATATAAACTAATAATTTGTAGAAATGTAATCGTGTTGTGCATTGTCACGCTTACACGCTGATTTCGTGAGCTTCCAGACATGGGCAGAGGGCACTTGTGGTTTGTTCTGTGATCTGCTGCCCCGCTCCGCTCCAAAGATCTTAATAGCTTTATCTCACTTTTGCATTTTAGTTGGGTTTTTCTGCTAAGAAAGATCAAAAGATTTTTTTTTTTTTTTAGGATTTTAAATAATACCTAATGATTGGCTGTGGTTCCCATTGTTGCTACTCTAATTTTTAAAGAATGTCAGGAATGTCAGGAAATCTTTTATTTCACTCTGAACCACAAGATGGAATTCTATGAAAATGGGGTTGTTTCTGTCAAACTCGGTTCAGAATTTGCTTTCTGTTTTAGCCAATTCCAGCTACACATAACAAAACCTGGTAGAAACAATGGAAACCTCCCAGCCGACTTCACATCCAGGGACTTAGCAGTAGCTTTGTAATTTATGGCAAATGGGGATGAAGCTAGGTCACCTCCAAGCAGGCATTAGAATGAAAAGGTACAGTATGTTCATTGGCCACACGGTGCGCATTCTCTTTATCCCACACTGTACAATATTTCCAATCTTATTCAATAATTTAATATACATTTTCTTGTCAAGCTTTTTGGCAGCAGGCTATGCAGCTTGCAAGATGGACTGAGAATGCCACAGGTGGGCTGATTAGCGGGTGGCATTTCTGAATTCTAACAAGCTGTTAGCATTATGTCTGTTTGCTTTAGGTACAGATGTGAAATGATTTGACAGTAGATTTCAAAAGTGTGTGAGTACATTTTTGTATGTCAAACTATGGAAATATGTTTTTTTAATTTCACACATTGATAGTATGTATTGTATTTATTAATTTCAGAAAGTATATGCCACTGACACGGCATAAAAATTAAAAAGCAGTATCCATAATGTATAAAATGAACAGATTGAATAAACATCCCACCCCCAGTTAATCAGAAAGTCTTATCTTGTGCTTCAGAAAAAGTCAGAGGTTGGAAAATCGCAGCCAGGAAATAAGAATCTTTAAAAAGTTTGTTTTAATTGGTTTTATAGTGTGATGGTGATTTTTAAAAAGGAGGAAAAAAAAAGAAGAAGAAGTAGAAACTAAAGGGAAAACAACAACCACAGGAAGCAAATGGTGTGTGGAACATTTGCCAGTCACATCAAGTGACATCTGCCCTTGTCTAAAATTTCAAAGGTGATTTCAGGATTTATAAAGGAAAGTCTGCGTGACACACACAAAGGAATTTTAAAATAAATCTCAGAAATTTAAATTTTGAAAATAGGCTAAGGCTACAAAACAGACGTGAAAACTGAGGGATGTCCCAAATTTGGAGAGCTGATGGGTGACATGTGAAGGTAATTCCAGGTCACTGTGGAGGAGACAGCTTTCTTTCTGAGGATGGGTCAATCCATAGCACTGGGGAAGTTCAAAGGGCATATCCACGCTCAAGCTTATGGGGACGATTCTGCTCTGAGGCAATGGAAGAGGATTGGGATGACTCCACCAACTTCTAATGCATTCTCTTCCCAGTGGCTGGAAAATCCATTGTCATGAAATCCATCCCCACCTCCACCTCTAAAAAGACCTGTGGTAGCTATAGCTAGAAAGACACCTCAATCCTTCTCAGGTAGAAGTCTCTCGGCCACATGGCAGTGGACCAAAAGGAAGACACATTCATCCCATTGCATACACAAGAATCTCTGAGCAGAAACCAGGGATTGTGAGAAGCAGAGACATATCCCCACCCACTCCAGGGAACTTGGGTCAGGATTCTGCCACCTGCAGGCATAAGAAGCAGCGACTTTGGGATGGATGAGCCACTTAGCAGATCTACCATCGTCTCAGCAAGTACTAGGCAACATGAAAGAGGCTCCAATTTTGTCTCCATCATTATCATGGACGTTAAGAGCACTAAATGATCTTAAAGAATAGCTTATACGACACTCTGATTTTACAGATGAAAAACTGTGGCTTAGAGCGGGAATGTGTCAAATCATTTTACAAGCAGGGCTCCGTTTGTTCAGCCCAGCAGTGCTATGAAGTGAGCTGAGAGAGTATGTTTCCAAGGTGAGAAAATAAACTTGGAGCAAGCCATTTGCTTATGGTCATATAGGGAGGCTTTTAAGCTCTGAGTTCACTGAAGCAAACTGGTTTAAAATATATTTTTATAATCATATTGATTCAACAAATATTTATTGGGCACTGACTCTGTACCAGACACTGTTCTAGATGCTAAGAATAAGCGAGGAATGAAATAGCTGGGTGCAGTGGTGCAAGACTGTGATCCCAGTCGCTAGGGAGTCTGAGGCAGGAGGATCACAAGTTGGAGGCCAGCTTCGGCAAATCAGAGAGACCCTATGCCAAAATAAAAATTAAAAAGGACTGGGGGTATTGCTCAGTGGTAAAACATCCCTTGGTTTACTCCCTGTACCAAAGGGAAAAAAAGAAATAAAATAGACACCTATCCTTGTCCCTGGGAACCTAGGTTCCAGTGGGAGAGATGAATAATAAACAAAATAAGTCAGTTTCTTGTGTGATATTTAGAAAAGGAAGGAGCTACAGGTGAAAAGAGAATAGCCAAAGGGGGTTCTGAGTGTGGAGGAGTGGGATGACGGTTGACGGAAGGTCTACCTGGAGGAGGAGAGGCAGCTGCCACAGAAATTAAACAATATTCCAGGAAGTAGGACAAAGTTCAAAGTCCTGAGGTGGGAAGTTGACCAGCAAGATCAATGCTTTGTGAGTTGGTGTGGCTGGAACAGCATGAGCTAGGAGAGAGCAGTCAAGAGGCTGCCCAGATCAGGTGATTGGTGGGCTGTAGGGGACCTCCTGTGATAACCCCAGGGCCCCGTTCTTGTGAATATGCCTTCCAGTCTCATGAGGAAGAGCATTCCAAATTCCACATGACAGATTTCCAAACCAGATTTGGGAGCCAAACTCTTTCAAAAAGGGGACCCTGCCCTCAAATACTAAACAGGCCAGAAACAACACTGTCCCACCTTAAGTCTAAGCCATTCGCACACAGAACTGAAACAATGTCTTGCCCAAAATGACCCGTTTAACTTTTGCTATGATTTTTTTCCCAGAAGACTGTGTCTCCTCCTCTTTCCATGTCAGGGTGAGTGTCAGGCATTTCCATTCATTGCAATGATCAACATTTAAAAAATAATAAAGATCCAAGTTCCTAGGCCTTAGATTAAACTATATTTTCCTGTCTTCATTTCAAATTAGTTTTTCCTATAACAATATAATTTCTCACAAGCTTGTATATTCTACTACCTGAAATATAGTAGCAATGAGAAAAAGTGTATGGGATGTGGAACCCGTGTGGAAATCCTTGATGACCCAACATGAGGATCTGTGTCGTCACCTTTCATCCTCAGTGCCTGGCATGTTATAGAAGCCTGATTTAAATCTGTTGACTGTTAAAAGGCATTTTCATCAGGAAAAGAAAGCAGATAGCAAAGGAAACAGTACTCTTAATTTTGTCATCTCACTACAATTGGAATGTGGGTTATTCCCTCCTCCATCATACAACCTACTTCTGAAAATAGCACATGCCAGTGGAAGGTGACTCCATCCTAAGAGGGTTGGGAGCTAACAGAAGACCTGTCTTTCCTGGGTCAGCATCTTGGGAGGGGTTTATACCCAGAAAATTTCTACTGAGTGTTATTCCTGGGTGCGAGGCTTTGAAGTATCCTGCCATCCAGGGACACTTAAAAGAAGTCAGTATCCACAAACACGGCCTGACCTCTTGCGTTTGTCCAGCTGCTTCGAGTTGTTTCAGCCTCCCCATGGTAGCCCAGCTGCTTCGTGCTGCCATTGTGTGCCTGACATCCCTCACTCTCATGATCAGAACCCAACAAGTTTTCCTGAGGACTTGATTTTACTCCTCCTACCCTCAATATCACCGAACACGCACCTTTAAAAACCCTGAGTAAGGAAGTAGAAACTAATCTACATTTATTTTCAGCACAAGGAAAAAAGTCTCCTTTAAAAATCAACACCAGTGTTTTTAAAAGAACATTTTTTTTTTTTTTTTTTATTGCAACATGCCCATCTCTGCACAGAAAGAGAACACTGCTGGTTTGTCATGCAGAGGACCGGTGCTTGAGTGATGCGTTTGGAGAGATGATGGATTTGCGCTGATCCATCCCCACTCCCAGTTTGCCTGGTCCCCCCTGTGACCAATGGCAGGCATTCGCGAGACAGCTGGCAGGGTGAGGGGTGCAGGCTGAGGCTGTGCTTCGAGCTCACTGGCCTCTGCACGGATCAAAGACTCATTAGCATTTCGCTCTCACCAAATCAACTTATTGGCTCAGACAATCTGTATTGCTTTAAACCTTTAGACAGCTATAAAATTTGTCAACTAGGCAGGGTTAGGACTTGATTTTTGACAGTTCCCTTCCAAAGACAAAGAAGTACACATTTCCAAAGCTACGAGCATTGCATATGTTGTAATTCTAGAGTTTGGTGGGATTTTTTTTAATTGTTTTGTTATATTTTTGCAAATACAAATTAAAAATTATTTCCTAAAGTAACAAATAATAGCTTCGGGTTATAAAAAGTGACATATAGGTCTCTAGGAAATACAGAAAATATCTCACCTGGCAGATCTGGTGGAAAACCACTCAGAATATGACTTTATGGTTTATGTTGTCTCAAGAATCTCCTGAAAGATTTATAAGATTTATAAGAAACATGTCAGTACATGTTTCTTGGTCTATTGAATATTCTTATTCCTTCAGCTCAATGGACAAAACAAACGTTGAGAGCTCAAAAGACCTTGACTTCCAATTTCCAATTTGTTTATTTATTGTTTACTGATTTATTGCGATGGTGTCTCACTGTGTTGTGCAGGGCAGTTTCCAATTCCTGGGCTCAAGTGATCTTCCCAACTCAGCCTCCTGAGTAGTTAGGACTATAGGACTGTGCCACCCACACCAGGCATTTGACTTCCAACTTAGATTGTGTCACTGACTGTGTGCTTTACAGCAAGTAACTCTTCCTCTGTCTCTGAAATTTATCAGGCAGAAAATGAGAGTTAAAATAGTCATTGATGTGTTTTACCTTTGGGTAAACTATGAAAAAAAGTATTGCTTTCATTTATAAGGGGAAAGTTACTGAAGATGTGGAAAACTTTACATTTCTGCTCTGTTTATTGGCCTGCTCTGAAGATTCTCTGTGTAGGCCATCCAGTCGGCTGGAAATAGCAAAAGCATGAACCTCTTTGCTGTTCATTTTCCTTTTCAGAATCCTCCAGTTCCCATTACACTAGTGCCTGGAAGGAAAGGAAGGCAGCAGCCTGTTTTCCAGTTGGAGCCTGATGCAGTCTGCGTCGTTCCGGGTGCTGGGA
>JAJEJO010049203.1:0-11999 GCA_020662805.1 Glaucomys volans
GCTCCTGTGGGGGCTGCAAGGGGGGCTGTGGCTCCTGTGGGGGCTCCAAGGGGGGCTGTGGCTCCTGTGGGGGCTGCAAGTCCAGTTGCTGCCAGTCCAGCTGCTGCAAGCCCTGCTGCTCCTCAGGCTGTGGGTCCAGCTGCTGCCAGTCCAGCTGCTGCAAGCCCTGCTGCTGCCAATCCAGCTGCTGCAAGCCCTGCTGCTCCTCGGGCTGTGGGTCCAGCTGCTGCCAGTCCAGCTGCTGCAAGCCCTGCTGCTCCTCGGGCTGTGGGTCCTCCTGCTGCCAGTCCAGCTGCTGTGCCCCTATTTGCTGTCAGTGTAAGATCTGAGGCTCTGGCTGCAGATGGCAAGTGGCTTTGCACCCCAGGACAGCTTGAGTGTGCCCAGCACCTCATGACGAAGCCCTTCTGAACCCCTCCTTTCAGAAGAGCCAGTCCACATCTGCATCCCAGTGAAGTGGTTTCCCAGATTCCAAAGGAGAGGGAATTCCTCATGCTGCACCCCCACCCTGGAATCTCACAGCTCCCTCACCTCAGGTGCAATAATGTCCCTCCAGTGCTCCCTCAGCCATTGCCGTCCCCGAGCCCATGGCTGCTCTCCACCAGGAGAACTTGGCTGGGCCTGGTGGAGCAGGGCCTGTGCACAGCCCTGGGCGCCGCACAGTGTGGCCCTCACACTCTGCCCTGCTACCAGCCCCGAACCTGCCTGCACGGCATCACCTGCCCAGGTGAGGACTGGAGCTGGTGACCGCTCTCAACAGACACGACTGAAGAATAAATAAACCAACACCCCCTGCGGGACCCCTGTCTCCATGATGCTTTAACACGCAGTCCACCAAAATGGGACCTGGGCACAGGGAGCCTCCTCTGGGGGCGGGTCTGGGGCATCTGCTGAATCTGGGCAGGGCCACCGCTCCTGCTTTGCTGCCATCGTCTGGTGCAGCGGGAAGCGGACGGAGCAAACCGACCCTGATGGCTGGAAGGACAAACAATTCTCTGTTGCTCCAGGTGGCGCCACTGTAAGCCTGGGGGCCGTCCACCCCAGCACCGCAGAGGCGAGTCCAGGGAGAGGGTCCGCCCGCAGCAAGGAGCGGGTGCCACTCCCCGAGCAGCAACTTGGCATGAGGCACTCTGAGAAGTCTGAGGGCCAGGATGCCGCTCAGAGGCAGCGCACGTGCCTAGCTGGGTTCATCCCGGCACCGCAAAAATTCTTAAAATTTAGAAAATACGGGCTTTTTGTTTGAATATAAGATAGACCTTTTTTCCTTTTTCTTTTTTTTCGGTACCAGAGATTGAATCTGTTCACTTATTCTTGGTGCTTTGACTATAGCCCTTGTCCTTTTGAAACTCATGACTTTTTCTTTTTCCCAACCTTCTCCCTGATCTTCCTTTCCCTAAACTTCTCCTCCCTGATCTTTTCCCTGACCTTCTCCTCCCTGATCTCTCCTCCAGTCTTATTCTCTCCGCGTCACCTCTTTAAAAGCCCCTGTTCCTGCAGAATGAGGGGCAGAATCAGGCTCTGGACAGGGTCCCCTGTGTTTCTCCTTTGCTAGCAAAGCAAGAAAACTTCTTTTCCTTTTTCTCAAAACCATGTCCTTGTTATTGGATTGGCCCTGGGGATAAGGACCGAGCTTTCCGCAACAAACTCAGGGACACCTAACGACTGAGCCACGTCCCCAGCCCCGCCCCTCCCCTCTCTTTCCTTTTTACTTTGAGGTAGGAGCTAGCCAAGTTGCCCGGGCTGGTCTTGGACTCATGATCCTCCTGCCTCAGTCTCTTGAGTCGCTGGGGTCACAAGCGTGCACCCTCATGCCCAGTTCTTTTACCTCATATATGTAAAATCTAAGAAAATCAAATTCACAGAGGCTAGAATGAGATGGGGTGGGGGTATCAGTCAAAGGATGCAAGGCTTCCATTAGGAGGAAAAAGTCCAAGTGGTCTATGGAGGACAAAGGATGAAGGTGGTTGGAAACACTGTATCCTATCATTGAAAATTACTAAGGGTTCTCACCTCAAAAATCCCATGAGGTAACCCATACATTAAATTGCTCAAGCCCTGGGTCCTGCTCAGAAGCGCAGCCCTGTGTACCAAGCCCTGGTCAATCCCCAGCTGCATGTGCGCGCGCGCACACACACACACACACACACACTCATTTACTTAAGTAGCCCAACTTAGCCACTCCACGGTGCATATATATACATCAGGACATCTTGCTATACATCACAGATGTGTAATTTTCATTTGTCAATACAAATCTTTGAAGCATGAATTAAAGAATTAAAAGGGGCATCTCAGAAGAAGAATAGAAAATGAGCTCAGTGGGGTAAAATGAGTTGTAAGTCCCTGCGATCATTCAGACACTGAGCGCAAGTTGGGATTCTACCAATAGTAAGATTCCTTGAGAGAAGGAGAAACTTGAAACAGAAGCAACCGAGCCTCCCGAGTCCCCTGATAATCCAGTCGATGTGTGATGGCGAATCCTCACCATCGTGGGGGTTTGCAAATCGACAGGTGTGAGCTGACGTCAAACACCTGGAGAGGAGGGTCGTGTCACAGGGGCTAACGCAGGCGTGCGAGGCCGGACACGGGCCAGATGGATGTCTCGGGTTACAGGGAACTCGGAAAGCACTGGAGAGCTTCCCAGATCTCACCAGGAAACCTGAAATTTGACATGCCAATCCATGAGCTAAGAGAAAAGTTCAGAGGTGCCCCCACCCCAGACTTCAAGCCACCACAACAGAGGGGGAACTCAAACAGTGGTCTGTTTCCCCATCGAAGAGGAATTATAAAATTGTTGTCACATGAGGAAGTGGGCGACGCATCTGTGGCCAAGAATAGAGCAGACGCTCCCCTCAGGGCAGAGGGTCCAGACTACTCAATAAAATAATGTCATTTTCTAGGTTAGATCACGCTTACGTTGTCAGCCTCTTCCAATGACTTCTAACTTACTGTGACTTCTTTAATCCTAAGTATGAACTACAATCTATGCACACCTCTCTTGAGATCCAAGAAGATCTTGACATTAAAGACCTTCACTTTGGGGTGGACCAGGGAGACAGTGTTTCAAACAGAACTCAGATCAGAGCAACGAGGACACGGCGCCCCCTGGTGGTAAACCTGACAAACCGCAGACAGGAGCCCACAGCTTGGGCCTTGGGAAGGGCTTCAGGGCAGGACTGGAGGGGGGACAGTCAGGAGGGGAGGTCAGCAGGGGAGGGCTGCAGTGGGAAGGGAGGCAGGGATGTAAGGAAGGGCTGTGGGATGGGCCTCCACCTGAGACCACTGGAAACAGATCCTTGCACCCTGCACGACAGTGTCCCAGAAACCCAGTTCTAGCAAGCACCCTGCAAGCCCGGGCCTGGGGTGCATAGCCACTGCAGGACTCCAGGAGGCAAGCTCAGATCCCCTGGGGGTGCGGGCATTCAGCCAGGTTGCAAATGCCCGCAGAGGCCGATCCGTGCCCATCCTCGAACCCCGCCCAGAGGCTGTGGGCACCTGGGTGTGGACAGCAGCCTTCCTTGGTGTGGGAACCCACAGTCCACTCACTTTCACTTCCTCTATTTCTCCATGTTTTTCCAAGTGCTGGGACTTCCCCAGCCCTCGCCCATCTCTTCCTGGGGACTGTGGTGACTGACAAGCTGGTGTGCAGAAGGAGGAAGGCACTCTTCCTCACAGAACCTTCCAGAAGTTTCATCAGGGATGTCTTGGGTACACCTCCTGCCCTACTCCCTGAACACCTGAGGAAGGTGGTGGCTGGTCCCCAGGCATGCCCACCTTTCCCCCTCGGGCCTTTGCACATGCTGGCCCCCCACGTGGCAGGTCCCCAAACTTCCAGGGACAGCTGGTGGAAGAGCCCTGTGCCGGCCGGGCTGACGGGGCTCTCTGTGCGCACTCTGGTGCTCTGGGAGGTAGCCCAGCCCCCGGCAGGCTCCATGCCACCTTCTCCCTCCGTTGGGCAGGAAAGTGGAAGGCTGAGAGGGGACAGCGGGAAACAGAGCCAGAGCAGGAGCGCCAGGCGTGGACTCGGACCCGGAGCTGTGTTCTGATCGCCTCTATCAGGCAGGGGAGCCAGAGGTACTGTGCTGTGTCACTGGCCCTGGGTGGCCGAGGTGAGGTCGTGTCTCTGCATGTCCACTGCAGGTGGGCACTCAGCGCTGGAGCAGGCTCCCGGGACACGTAAGTCGAGGGGAGTGTTGAAGGAGATCAGGACGCCCTGGAGCCACCCTCCCATGTGACCTCAGCAGCTGTGACCCTGGACGTCGGCTGCTCACCTCTTCGTCCCAGGTCACCGTCGCTTTCTGGGGGTGCCCTTCACTCCCGGCCCCAGCCGCCCGACGTGGCAGCAGCCGGGCTTTCCTGCTGGCCCATCCTGCCTCGAAGACACCAGGCCAAGGAACGCACAGCATCGCCACCTCTCCTGCGGCTTCCAGACCTTTCTCCTCGCTCCGTCTCCCACGGGAATGTGGGAAATGCCAGGGAGGAGGGAGAGACCAGGCGCCCCCACCCAAGGCAGGAAGGGGAGGGCGAGAGGCACACAAGGGACAGCGCGGGAAGGACAAGGCACGAACCAGCCGTGGGGCGGCAGGAGGACTTCGGCACCCAGGCTGCAGGGTCCTGGGGTCCCAGGGGAGCTCTGGGAAGGTGGGCAGGGACCCCAGGATCACAGGGCACGTGGCCCACCTCAGTGACAGCCAGGGTCAGATGTTCCCGCTCAAGTTTCAGAAATTTAAAAAACAGAAGACTGGAAATGCCAAGGACATAACAGGCTGGACGGCAGGCGCAGTGCCCGCTGGAAGGAGCCTGAGCTAGGCAGACCGCGGCTGTGCCCACGTCCACAGGGCCACAGGATAGGGCCATCTGGCCACGGGATACGGTAAGGAAGTCTAGTAATTTCTAATGAAGATTGTTATAAGCCACATTCTAAAGTGGTAATCTACTGAGATAAAATTAGGTGGCCAATTTTAGACAAGTATTTATATCTGACTTCCTCAAAAAAAAGAAAAAACCACTCAGGTCCCAGAAAGGAATGAAGAAGTGGAGGTACTGCAACCCAGCCCTGGGGCGGAGAGGACAGGAGCCAGCCTCAGCAGAGGGGCAGCCCGCCCCAGCCAATAGGAGGGAACTGCGGGAATGGGTGTCGCGGCAGGTTGCTGTGGACCTGAGATCCAGGACAGCTGGGACAGGAGGACAGTGTGGTCTGCAGGGGCCACCAGGCCAGGTCGGCAGGGAGGAGTCTACAGGTGCCAGGAGGAACCAGAAGGAGGCTGCAGACAGTGTAGCCACCCCTGGAGGCACCCAGCTCCCGATGCTGCAGCTTAGACCCAGGCGAGGGGCCCAGAGGACCAGCCCTGGGCATTCGCCTGGGGTATTCACAGAAGCAGAGCCGCCCGGAAGGTGGAGCCTCCTCCAGAAGAGCATGAGCTTCCAAGTACAAGAGAGCGTGAGCTTCCAAGTGCAAGAGAGCGTGAGCTACCAAGTGCAAGAGGAGCGTGAGCTTCCAAGTGCAAGAGCAGCAAGGGCTTTCAAGTGCAAGAGGAGCACGAACTTCCAAGTGCAAAAGGAGCATGAGCTTCCAAGTGCAAGAGGAGCATGGGCTTCCAAGTGCAAGAGGTGTGTGAGCTTCCAAGTGCAAGAGGAGCGTGAGCTTCCAAGTGTGAGGAACAGGCCAGGAAGCACACGTGGTTCTCAGGGTTCACGGAGCCTGAGAGGATGCAAGCTCAGCAGGGAAAGCCAACAGTTCGGGGAGAAGCTCGAGGAGATTTCCCAGGAAGACAGACGATCAGAAGGACTTTAAAAAACAATCAGCAGGGCTGGGGTGGAGGCTGAGGGGCAGCACACGCTTCGCACGGGTGAGACCCTGGGCTTTGGGACCCCTAGCACCAAAAATAAAAATAAAAATAAGCCATTTCATGGATGGCCGCAGGATGTCCAGATGAAAGCCAAGGCTGGGGGTCTGTCAGGTGCACCCAGAGACCCTCCCCAAGCCTGGTACGCACCAACACTCGCTTGTAACATCCCTGAGCTGGAAGGAAGGGCAGAGCGGAGGCAGAACCCGGGAGGAGGAAGGCCCACCTGCCCCTGTCCAGAGCACTTTCCCTGGCCTGGAGGACCTGAGCCGCAGCTCCAGGGCTGAGGGCAGGCCGGGCTCCAGCTGGGCATCATCACCTCTCAAAGAAGGGTCCCAGAGGCTGCTCTTCCCTGAAACCATGAGGCAGCCCGACTCCACAGTCCTCAGCCTGGGGGTGCGGAGGGGACGTGCTGCTGGGTGTTGGAATCCCATCTGGTCCTCCTGGGGGTCCTGGTCTCAGGCCCCATGCTGAGAACTTACCGAGGAGGAGCTGGCTAGGAAGGGCAGCCCCTTCCAGGAGGGGTCACCCTTGTGCAGCGAGCATGTCTCCACTGCTGCCCCCACAGATTCACTGCCTCAAAACACCCAAGTGCACTAATCCATCCATAGTTCTGGAGTCCAGGCAGGCTCAGCCCGTGCCCTGCGTGGGGCCTCGAGTGGCTGACACCCAGGGGACGGGGAAGCAGGGCACCTCCCTGCTGAAGGCTCTGGGGATCCTCCTCTGTGCTCACCCACTCTGGGTCCTCCTTGCCTGCCTGGCTGTCCCAAGGCCACGGGCTTTCTAAACACCCCCAGCAGGGCCGGGTCACCGTCCAGGCACTGCCTCTCTGACTTCTTGACTCCGTCTGAAGGGAGCACCCTGCTGCGAGGGCTCAGGAGGCGAGGTCCACCCCACCCCAGACACTCGGGGTTCCCAGGCTCAGCCAGCTAGTAACCTAATTGTACCATGAGGTCCCTTTTACCAAGTGACATGACATAACCACAGGCACCACTCCAAAGGTAGTGCTGATGGCCAAAATTCCACCACCACTGCCAGGTTTCAATTCCCAGGAGTAAAATCACCAGGAGAACAGGGTCCGTTGTAAGCACCCCCCGTGAGGAGTGGGCCACCGCGAGCTCCGAGAGACACCAGCAGACACCAGACAAGAAAAGCGCCAGGTAATGGACTTCGCCAGCAAATGATGGGATCTGAGCTGTGAGGGCAAATACACGCAGGCTCTGAGACACGCGCCTGAACAGGGGCCTGCAGAGCCACCAAGCAGGGGAGGAAAGCAGCAGGCAGACTGCTAGGAAATAAGGCCACCTGCACCAACAGCTCGGAGGGTTTGACAGCGAATCAGAGGGTAGAACTGAACTCAGAATACAGACGGCAACAGGGAGATGGTGGCAGGAGAGATGTCGGGTGGAGACAAGACCCAAGGCACCCAACCAGCACCCTGGCAGCATCCGAGGAGAGGAGAGAGGAAGGGACAAGGCATGGCCTGAGGACACAGCAACTGAGGCATCTCCAGGACTGAGACAACCTAGAGAGTGAGAACTGCACAGATCCAAGCACAGTGCGGGAGAGGAAAGCCACCCCGCATGCCTGTTGTGTGAAATGGCTTGCCAGGTGCCTCGCCCAGCCACGTGCAGCTCAACCAGAATAACGCACGACAACCCGGCAAGTGGCAGGGCAGCCCTGAGGTCAGCAGGCAGCCCCCAGCTGAGGGGTTCCCATCCCCACTACAATCACGGGCTGACTGCCCAACCATACAAGCACGGGGCAGACCCCTGGGCGGACCTCAGATGCAGCAGAGAGGCGTGCGTCCTGTGCTCCCAGCCTCAGCAGGCAACTGCGCAGAGGACCCAGAGGTTAAAAGGATAATCCGGACACAACTTTATCACAAGAAATTTAGATGTGATGGACAAGTTCCTCAGACAAACGGAAAGTTCCCAACTGGTGCAGGAAGGCACAGGCCATCTGGCGACCCCATGTCTGCAGAGGTGGGGTGCACGATTGGAACCCTCTACAGAGAAAGCCACGCAGCTTCACTGCTGAACACGGTCAGACACTGGAGTCACGAACAGCAGCTCTGTGCAAATCCTCTGTAAGACAGAAGGGAGGGAATTCTGCCTGAGTGCACGGGCACGGTCAGGAGCTCCAAAGTGGAAACCACAGACGAGCATCTCCCACAACTAGGGAGGGAAACCACAGCAGCAAGTTGAATCCAATGACATTAAAGGGTAACACAAGCCAGGTGCAGTGAGCGCACCTATAATCCCAGATCTGGGGAGGCTTTGGCAGGAGGATCACAGGTTCAAACCCAGCCTCAGCAACATAACAAGACCCTGTAATATAAAAAATAATTTTTATCACCATATTAACAAAACAAAGGAGAAAAAATCAACATTTGCCTCAAAACATGCAGAAAAGCACTTGTCAGACTTCAACACTAATTTATGATAGAATCAACTCCTCCATTCAACATTGCACTGAGGTCCTGGCCAGGACAGCCAGAGAAGATGCAGACACAGAGGAAGGAGGAAAGAAGTCAAAGTGACTTTATTGGAAAGCAATGGGATTGTATTGAGGAAGATCCTATGGCATCTACAGGAAAAAAAGGCACCAATAAATGAATTTAGCAAACACATAGAGCCCATTCACAAAAGCTAACACCAGCGACAATAAATGAAATAGAAAATATGATTCCACTTACAATATCAAAAAATCTGCAAATGAATCTAACAAAATGCACCCAAGAGCCTTGCAATAAAAACTTGAATGTGCAACAGAAATTAAAGACAACATAAATAAATATAGAGCTATCCCATGTTCATGGATCAGGACACTCAAAATGGCTGGTTCTCTCCAACTTGATCTACAAATCAATGCAATCCCAATCAAAGTGCCAGGAGATTTTTTGGTAAAATTTTATAAATGGATCCTAAAATATATGAATATATAAAAGAGCACAGTTGGAGAACTCGCCACCTGAATGCAAGGCTCACTGCAAAGCTGCTGCAGCCAGCTCAATGGGGTGCTGGTGAAGGGAAACCCAGGTCAGCGGCAGCTGATTTCCCCAGGGTCGTCAGCCCACTTGCTGATTAAGGGACGTCTTCTCTACAGAGGAGACACACTACCATTTATTTGTGCATTCCTCCCACAAATCACAAAATATAAAAATAAAAAATGCAAATCATGGAGCTAAATGTCATGCTAACACAATAAAATTCCTAGAAGAAACCTTGGAAAAAGATCTTCACAGCCTTGGGGGAGACAAAGATTTCTTAGGACACAGAAAGACTAAAATGAAATAGAAAAAGTCATACATTACATTTTGTCCAAATAAAAATGTTATTTGAGCAACACCCTTAAGAAAATAAAAGCAAAGGTGCTGGGCATGTCACCCAATGGTCAGTGCTTGCCCAGCACGTGTGAGGCCCTGGGCTCCGTCCCCAGCACTGAAACAAAATAAAACAAAACAAAGAAAAAGAAAAAATATGAAAGAAAAATTTGCAGCACATACAAAAATCTCACAAAAAGCCATTCAGAAATCATTTTTAAGTCTTGCAGAATGATGAAAAGAGAAACAGCAAAATGAAAACAGAAAAGATCTAAGTAGATATTTCACAGAGAGAAAGATACAGAAAGGGCCAGGAAGCCACAAAAATACGCTCCACGTCATTCACCATCCACAAAATCAAACCACAAGGCGCCACTAGACACCTGCTAGGGGAGCTAAAGCTGAGCCGTGTGCAGTGGCCACACCTGTGACTCCAGCCACTCAGGAGGCTGAGGAAGGAGGAGCGCGAGTTCAAGTCCAGCCTGGGTCACGGGGCAAGACCTTGTCTCAAAAATTTTAAAAACAAAGTTGCATAATTTCTAAAATCAAGAAGAATCACAGTATGAGGCTCAGCAGGATGTGGGCCATCGGACTCCCGTGGTCGCATTCCCAGCACCACAAGATAAACACCCGTACCCAAGGGTCCAGTAAGATCAACCATACAGAAACAAACGCGGCGACAAACTGGGCACATTCAAAGGAGTGTTGACTCAATCGACTAAATAATGTCTTGTGCAGTTTGATGATGAATGCAGGTGACTGAAACCCTAAAGCATGCTGGACCAGGTAGACCGGGCTGTGGCCCTGAGCTCCCGGTACCGTGCACTTCTCTGGCAGAAAGACCGCGTTTTGCAGACACGTCAACACGCACAGGTCTCCGCCTTCAAGCTCACACCTGTGGGAGTCATTGACCTTCCCTCTGGACCATCTGCTGGGCCCCAAACACCCACACATCTGCTCCATGTGGAAATACACTCACTCCACCGGAGGACCCCCAAAGTCTTAACCCATTACAGCATCAACCCCTGTCCCAAATCTCACAGAAACACACTCAATTAAAAACACCGAATTTCATCTAAGGTCTGGGTGGGTCTCGGGACACGGCCCATCACAGGTAGAAGTCCGGGTGCAGAACAACCACACGAACACAGGGAGGTCGGGAGTCAGACGATGCTCTCAGCAGTCGCTGCTCCAGAAGAGAGCCACAGGAGAAGGGCGTTCCCGGACCACGCAAACGCGCTCCAGCAGAGAGCGCCCTGCGGCCTCCACCCCGGCTCAGCCTCCACAGCCTGCACCTGCACCTGCACCTCCGCTGCGCCCAGGTCACTGTCACCCCGTCTGGTGTAGAATTTTGGGAGTCGGACAGTCTTTCTTCACTCCGTCCCTTTCGTTGCAAGGTGGCAGCGATCTTGCTGATAGAATACTCTCAAGAGCCACGTGGGTCTCCCAGGGTTTGGAGGGACCCTCACCCCACACGAGAGTCCCCCAGATTGCTCCTGGGTAAGGCCATCCCACTCCTGGTTCTGGCGATGTGATTGTGTGGGTTCAAGAGACGCTCGCCTAATCTCGTCAGCAACATGGTTGGCCAGATGCCCCAGCGCTGTCCAGAGCTTTGCCAGCTGTTCAAATGCCCATCTTAAGTCTCCACGGTCTGGACCCGCCGAGACTGTCCCCAGCAATCGAGTGCTGGCTCTTGGCCGGGCAGTTCTTTCCCGTGCATCCCTCTCCTCTCACTTCACAAGGACCAAGAAAACACCCACTGTGTCCTTAGTTAGAAGTCCCTCGGTGACAGGGACAGCCTTTCCTATAGTCTCCAGTACACGCTCTCCGCTTCCTGTTGAGGCCCCACCTTCAGCGCCTTGAACCCCATTCGCCTGCCCAAAGCTTGTTCGATACGCTCTGGCCTTCTCTAGCATCACCTCGAAGTGCCTCCAGCCTCTACCCAGCACCCAGTCTCCAAGCCACATCCACATGTCTAGGTCCTCAGCACACCAAAGCCAGCACCCTCTGCTGTGGCTGCAGCCACACGTCACACACCACCTCAGTCTCCCCCTCAGGACACATTTAGGGTCCATCCGGACTACACAAGATAAGGTCCCCACCTAAGGACCCTTACCCAATCACACCTGCAGGATTCTCCAAATAAGGTGGCAGTCTCAGATCACGTGGACTAGGGCATCTCAGCCTTGCCAAGGATAATATCATCCTAATGTAGAAAGTGAACCCCAAATAGAAAAGAGAGGAAGTCCAAGCTGAGCAGATGTGGGGGAGCCTGGGCATGCTGCTGCCACCCATAAGCCCCAGCAGTCAGCACCGCAGGCAGGTAGCCAGCACCCAGGAAGCCTAGGAAGTCAGACCCAAGTGGGCATGGACAAGGCAGAGGCCAAATTTAGAAACCTAAGGAAACTGCTAGTGCATTCAGTCAACAGGAAAGAAGGAAAAGAATACAGCAGGCTGGAGTGTGACCTGAGGAAATACCCTGTACACACAGGAAGTGACCATGTGTCCAGCCTCACCTGACCCGGGCAGGTACATAAAGCCCTGGCTCAGGAGGGCCACACTCACACTCCTCCTCTCCACCTGTTCCTCTCACCTACTCCACCTCCACCACCAGAACCATGGGCTGCTGTGGCTGCTCTGGAGGCTGTGGCTCCAGCTGTGGGGGCTGTGGCTCCAGCTGTGGGGGCTGTGGCTCCAGCTGCTGTGTGCCCGTGTGCTGCTGCAAGCCCGTGTGCTGCTGCAAGCCCGTGTGCTGCTGCGTGCCAGCCTGCTCCTGCTCCAGCTGTGGCTCCTGTGGGGGCTGCAAGGGGGGCTGTGGCTCCTGTGGG
>JAJEJO010049204.1:0-17915 GCA_020662805.1 Glaucomys volans
TTTGTTTTGTTTGTATATGCAACACGAATGGTGTGATTCTACCTTGTGTACAACCAGAGAAATGAAAAGTTGTACCCCATTTGTTGTACCCCAATGAAACAAAAAATAAATAAAATAATGGTGAAAAAAAAGAAATAATGGATGTAAAAAGCACTGTGAATTTTGCTAATGTTAGACTTTATATCACACTGGATTCTATTTTCATGTAAAACTAAAAAGAACTAACAATTATTTTTTTAAAAAGTTGCCTTTATAATTCCGAAACATGACACCGAGGCCAGAAACCAAAGGAAATGATTGGTAAAATTACTACATATTTTATATTTATGAGAAAATATAAGTAATATAAAATAAAATTTGAGAGAAATGCAGTATATGTGACAAATAAAAGTATTACTAGGCTATAAATAAAAAACCATGTGAAGAGATCTGAATCTCATTAGCAACCAGACAAATGTAAATAAGAACAGTTAGGTATGACTTTATACCTATAAGAAGGGCAAAAAAAAGTTTTAAACACACAAGACTCCTAATTGGCCAGGGCACTTGTGCACTCACATAACCCATCTGTTTGTGAATAATCACTCATTGCCATCTTTGTGCAAGACAACATTTCATGTTTTTAAATGTACAACCATGGGGCTAGGGTTGTAGCTAAGTGGTAGAGTGCTTGCCTAGCATGTGTGAGGTACTGAGCTTGATCCTCAGCACCACATTAAAAATAAATAAATAAAATAAAGATATAGTGTCCATCTAAAACTAAAAAAAATGTTTTTGAATGTACAATAGCAACTGGATCAAGCATTGCTCTTTGAGAACCATTTCTAAGGAAATAAGCAATGCAGTACCAAAGATTTGAATATCTTATCACAATATTGATAATGTCTATAAAAGTGAAAACAGAAAACCATCTAAAAGGGCAATTGTAGAGGAATATTTAATTGTAGTAAAGTAGAACACTATCAGGTAAGAAAAATCAAAATACACCTGTGGCCCCAGACGGCGGCCCCCTAACACTACATCTCACTGAAAGCAAACAGTAGTCTCACTAGGGAGCAAAAATTATACACAATAAGCCCAGAATTATTTTTTCATCTTAAAAAGCAAGGAAGTTATGAGAGATGATAGAATTGTGCAAAAAGACTCAGGGGACTAAAAGGCTCCAGTAGACAAAATGGGGCAATCTAAGCATGATAAAAAATATTATACAGCCAGGCATGGTAGCAGCCAGGCATATGTTTATAATCCCAACAACTCAGAAGGCTGAGGCAGGAGGATCACAAGTTCAAGGCCAGGTTGGGTAACTTAGCAAGACCCTGTCTCAAAATAAAAAATAAAAATGACAGCGATTGAGTGCCCCTCGGTTCAATCTCCAGTACAATGAAGAAAAAAAACTCTAATAATAATAATGACTAGTGTACTGAAACATACTAAATAGTTTTAAATTCATGAGTTTAAAGAAAAAGTAAGTTTCATCTTTGGAGGATGGTAAATAACCAACCCATCATTTTGAAAACTGGTGAATAAAGTATCAGAAGACACTTTTTTTCTGCCTTTCCTATACAACTATACAAGGTAAGTCAAGTGTTTGATGAGAAACTGTTTTCTTTGAAGAATAACTAAGCAAATAAATGAAGGAAGAATGCTACAATTAAATATCAACATTCACAACCTTATTGAAATAATGAATCTAGGTGATTACTGCTAACGCCAAGAAAAGACAGATGATCAAAGGTTACGAGGGAAGGACACACCGCCCATAACATAAACCTGAGCAAAGAGAATCCAAGTCTGATCATTATTCTTGACCAAACTACCAATTTACAAGGAGGACCAGAGAGAAGGAAACATGCTCAGCCTGCTATAAAAGGTTAAATCCGGAAACTTCAAACTGTGAGAAACTCTTCAGGACAAATGACCCAAGTTTTTCAAAAAGCAGATAAAAGTAAAAAAAAAAAAAAAAAAAAAAAAGAGGAGAGAGAGAGAGAGATGGATTAGAAGAAGGGGGAAAACATGAATCAAACCAGGCACACATCTATCATCCCAATGACTCAGTAAGAAGGCTGAGGCAGGAGGATCCCAAGTCCAAGGCTACCCTGGGCAACTTAGTGAGACCCTGTCTCAAAATAAAAAATAGAAAGGGGGATGAAGGGATGTAGCTCAGTGGTAGAGCACCCCTGGGTTGGGTTCAAGTGCCAGCACCAAAAAAAGAAAAGACAAAAAAAGTGAAGCAAGAGACCTATTAACTGATCACGATGTATAGAACATTTTTGGACAATGAAATCAAACAATTAACTAGGAGGCAATGAAAAACTTGACAAGATAGAAGAGTTAATGATACTCAGGAATTATTGTTAAGTTTTTAGTCATAATAATAGCATCATGATTATCTTTAAATTGTTGATATACTTTAAAAATGCCCCACTGAGCCAGAGGTGGTGGTGCACGCCAGTAATCTCAATGACTTGGGAGGCTGAGGCAGGAAGATCACAAGTTCCAGGCCAGTCTCAGGCTTAGTAAGGCCCCCAGCAACTTAGTGAGACTCTATGTTAAAATAAAAGATAAAAAGGGCTGGGGACCTAGCTCAGGGGTCTGGGTTCAATGGCCAGTGCCAGAAGAAGAAAGAAGAAAGAGGAAGAGGAAAAGGAAAAAGAAAATGAAGAAGAAGAAGGAGGAGGAGGAGGAAGAGGAGGAATAAGAAGAAGAGGAAGAGGAAGAGGAGAAAAAGAAGGGGAAGAGGAAGAGGAGGGAGAAGGAGAAGGAGGAAGAAACGCACACTGAAATGTTTACAGATGAAATTATCTGATGTCTGGGATTTGCTTAGAAATAACAGAGAGGGTTGGCTGAAAGTAGATAAGGAAATAGAGGAAACAAAAACAGATTCATAACAGTGAGTTTCTTTTGTTACTTTTTAAATGCAATTTTATAAACCACACATAGGCATACGCAGGAAAAAAATCTGGAATCATAACACACCAAAATATTAGCAGTAGTAATCTTTCTTCTTTATCTCTTTTCTGATACCAGTAATTTTACTAAAAAAAAAAAAAGCCTTATAAATAGACAAATCCATTCCCTTCAGACAAACACATAGATAGGATCTAAGAATCAATACACAAGAATGAATGAAGCAGAGAGTAATATAAAATGAGAGAAAAGAACGAGCATGAGCCAAATTAAGAATCTGTCATGTTTTACTACATACAAACCATTCCAAATATATTGGCTATTTGCAGGACAGGAGCCATTGAGGAACTTTTGCAAAGAGAAATAGCATGATCTGATTTCTATTTTACAAGGAACATTCTGGCTATGGTGTTGAGACTAGACTGTAATAGGAGACAAGGGTTAGAGGAAGGAAGACCATTAACATATTTCAAAAGTAGAGCTCAGGTAGTTTACTGATAGATCAGTTTTGACGAACGAGACAGAGATCATTGTGGGATTAATCTGGGGTTTTGGGCTTGAGTAACTGCAAGGATAGAATTGGCATTTTCTAAAACAGGGTGAGGGCTAAAAGTGGGGTGCACTCCTGTAATCCCAGTCACTTGGGAGGCTGAGGCAGGAGGATCAATAAGATCAAGGCCAACCTAGGCTACTGAGAGATACTATCTCAAAATAAGAAATAAAAAGAGCTGGGGATGTAACTTAGTGGTAGAGTGCCCCTGGATGCAATTGCCAGTACCAAGACACAAAAAAGTGAAAAAATAAAGTAAGATGAGAGATGTAGGAGAATGGCAGGAAGTAGCTGGGTATATATTACATTTGAGGGGTCTATTAGACACCTAGGTACAGTTTTAAGTGGGCAATTTGAATTTGCATTCATTTCTACTTACATCTTTTCCAATGAGATCTCTCTGGTTCTCAATGACACCCCAAGGAGGGATTCCAACTGTCCAGATCTTCCTCAAGGACTTAGAGGAATGGGCTTTTAGAGCATCTCCAACGTGCTTGGACACACCTATGAACAACCAGTTCAGAAGTCAAAATTCAACTCACAAATCACGTAAAACAGAGTCAAACACACAAGGATATGCAAAAGGTAATTCTTAAGGAAAGTTGCTGGCACAGTGGAATTGATTTCTGGTATCTTGTTTTCCTCTATTCTCTCCTGACGTTTTTCTCTTATCACTGACCTCTGTACCTGAAGAATTTCCCTCTCCTTTTGGGCGATTTCTGCCTACAATCTCGGCCCTGACCCTGCTGAATGACCAGAATGTTCCATGCGTTGCCCTCTCTCAGTAAGTCCAACCCTGATATCATGAATGTTCTATGTATTTTTGTCTCTGATCTTCTCCAATGCCTCAGCAAAACACCCCGCAGATGTATCCCTTGCTTTATTAAGGCAAACTAATTTAACAGCTTGATGACCCGCTGGAGACGGACTGTGGCACCGCCCACTTCTAGGCATGTGGATGCCAACCGCCCCTGCACACTACCTCCCACCCCCCTTTTGTGCAAAACAAGGAAAACAAATTGTTTGATAAAAAAGTTAACAGCTTCCTATACACAAATATTCCAGAGAGAATACATTAAGGAATAGTACATTCATGTTTGATCTCCTGGAATTAATAATTATAGAAGCCACCACTTTGTGGAGCATGCTAAGATTTCAGCAAATGCTGACTGTAAGTATTTACACTTTAGGATTTTTTAAAATCCATTTTATAGACAAAAATGGTGGCACTGAGGGGTCAGATAAGTTGCCCAAGTTATAGAGATGGCTATTTGTAGAGCTAAGATTCCAATTTAGATAATCTGACTTAAAAAAAAAAAAACAGTTTTCATTTCTAGAGCAGAAATGAAACAGAAATGTTTAGTTTGAACAGAAGGTACAGAAAATTCCCCCTATACTCTTTGTCACTGCACAAACACAACCTCCCCCCTAACAACCCCCACCAGAGTAGTACATTTTGTTGTAATCAATTACCAACCAGAGGCATAGTTTACACTGGGGTTCATTCTTGGAGTCATATATTCTATGAGTTTTGACAAATGTATACTGTCTCCTCTTCACCACTGTAGTATCATACAGACGATTTTCCTGGCCCTGAAATTCCTCTGTGCATTGAATATTCATCCCTTCCTCTCTGCTAAGCCCTAGACATCACTGATCTTTCTGTTTCCATAATTGCCTTTCCAGATGGTCACATAGTTGGAATCATACAATAAGTAGTCCTTTGATTGTGACTCTGACCTTCAGTTATAACACTGCATCTTAAGACATTCTTCCTTATGTATAGCACTGACTCTACATGTGTCATGAGCACAGGGGGAAAAAAAAAAAAACCTTCTGCTATTGTTTCAATGTGTCCCTTTCAATATTCATGCATTGGAATTTTAGTCCCCAGTGCAACAGTGTCTGAAATGGGGACTCTGGGGACCTGTTTAGGTTATGAGGGTTCCATCCTCATAAATGCATTGGTGCTACATAGAAAGGGTTTCTGAGTATGGGTTTGCTCCCTCTTGCCCTTCCACCTCCCACCATGTGCGGAAACAGCAAGAAACCCCATGCCAAAATGTTGGTCTGTTGATCTTGAACTTCCCAGCATCCAGATGTGTGAGAAAATAAGCTATGTTCTTCATAAATTACCAGTCTCAGTATTCTGTTATAACAGCACAAATGGACCAAGAAGGACACCTTCAGATTGCCATGTATCTGATGCATAGCACCTAAATCACTTTCTTATCTCTGGCATCTTCTCCCCAAATCCATTAAAACTCTGCCAGTTTTCCCAGCACCATTTGTTGAAGAGGCTATCTTTCCTCCATTGTATGGTTTTGGTGCCTTTGTCTAGTATGAGAAAACTGTATTTATGTGGGTTTGTCTCTGTGTCCTCTATTCTGTACCATTGGTCTACCTGCCTATTTTGGTGCCAATACCATGCTGTTTTTTTACTATTGCTCTGTAGTATAGTTGAAGGTCTTGTATTGTGATACCCCCTGCTTCGCTCTTCTTGCTAAGAATTGCTTTAGCTATTCTGAGTCTCTTATTCCTCCAAATGAATTTCATGATTGCTTGTTCTATTTCTATGAGGCCCATTACTGGGATTTTAATTGGAATTGCAGTGAATTTGTATAGTGCTTTTGGTAGTATGGCCATTTCGACAATATTAATTCTGCCTATCCAAGATGATGGGAGATCTTTCCATCTTCTAAGATGAATGAATAAAGAAATCGTGGTATATATACACAATGTAATATTACTCAGCCATAAAGAAGAATAAAATTATGGCATTTGCAGGTAAATGGATGAAGTTGCAGAACGTTATGCTAAGTGAGGTTAGCCAATCCCAAAAAACCAAAGGCTGAATGATCTCTCTGATAAGTGGATGATGATACAGAATGAGGGGTGGGAGGGAGGTAAGAATGGAGGAAGGATGGATTACATAGAGGAAAAAGAGGGGTGAGATCGGGTTGGGGGGTAAGAATAATAACAGAACGAAACAAACATCATTACCTTATGTACATGTATGATTACACAAATGGTGTGTTTCTACTTCATGTCCAACCAGAGAAACAACAACTGTACTCCATTTGTGTACAATGAATCAAAATAAATTAAAAAATAAAAATAAAAAAATTTTAAAAAGTAAGAAAAAAAAAGACCTCTGCCAGATTCATCTCTATATTCTAGGTTTTTGAATTCAGGAACACTTGTATATCAACTGTGGAGCTATCCATCCCAATAGAGATTTTTGTTCCAGAGGTTTGGCCCGTTTTATAGCAGCATTACTGTATTGTTATTTTTGTTGTTGGTGGTGGTGTTTTAAGAAACCCACCTGCAATCCTAATACAAACACTCTGCTGAGGGTCTCTGCAAAATTCAACCTGACCATGTCATTCCCCTCTTCATTCTCTGGTTCAAAATCCCTTGAGAGCCCTCTGCCACATAGAGAATAATGCCAGGCCTTAGGGTGGCACCCAATCTGGCTCCAGCCTCCCTTGCTGTCCCCAAACCCTGCCACATGGCACACACTGCAGCCAATGACCTTATCACTTCTTTCTACACCTGCATTTATCTCCATCTTGCTCCTCATCATGAACTGCCACCTCTGCCTTGCTGAAGACCAATGCCAAGTGCTGTATTCTCATCCAAGCCTTAAAGGTGCCCTCAGTTCAAATGGTAATTCCTCTCCCCTTTCCTCGTACTCTCAAAACACTTTCTTTTTAACACTGTCAGCATCAAATTCTAGTCAGTTGCTTTTAGTCTGCCGTCAGAGCCCAACCGTGTCCCTCATCCAGGGCCACACTACTCATCTTTGATCCACACCTATCCAAATGCTCTAGACCTGGTAGATCTTGAAGACTGATGGCATTCAACTCAGTAACTGTCAAATATCCGTGCCAAAAAAAATGTTCAGTTATAGTTCAGAAGCGTCTCAAGATAGACAGGCATTCATAAGCAGAGTTTCTCAAATTTTAATGTGCAAGTATCATCCAGGGTGTTGTTCAAATGCAGATTCTGATTCTACGGGTCTGGGGTGGGGCCTGAGATCTGGTTCTGATGCTCGGGATCAGGGACCACTCCGCAAATAGTATAGGAGCTGTGGTCAGGAATCAGACCCATGGTTGTTTAGAGTAGCTCCAAAGTTTCCTGACTTCCCATCATCTCTTTTGTTCATATAATCTACTTCAATCATCTCCGCACTAACGTCTAGGTCTTTCTTTAGGTTTGGTGGCCCTCACCTAAATTTTCTTTCCTAAAAAGCAATAAGTAAAATTAAACATGTAATGCAGTTATTTAACCAAAAAAAGGTTTTTTTCCAGTCAACATTTTTCTGAGCTCTCTAAGAGTTCCTACCCCACCCTCTTTTTTATGAGAAATAAAATAAGTACTATACAATGAACTTAGAACTCCACCAGCTTCAGTTTATTCCAGAACAGGAAGCAATAATTATCTATAAAACGTAAAAGACAACTACCAGGTTTCCTACTAGTGAGAGACCAAATCCCTTGTTTTATTTTGCTTTTTGTGGGTTTTGTTGTTTTTTGTTGCTCATTTGTTTATCATTTGCTTCCTTCATTCCTCTTCAGTCCAAAGAAATCATTAAACGAGTATGTGATGCTGAATACTTGGGCAAAGGAGTAGGCCTGGCCTCTGGTGCACTACCAGGTGAGAAAGCTGATGCACAGACTTGTGCTAATGTGTGACATGAACATAGACACAGAATTGCAGGTAGTCACTGCTATAGAAATTAAGAGATAAAAGTGAATAGCTCTAGTTGAGATATCAGATGCTGTTTCGTGAGTGTGTTGACATCTTGTGTCAGTCCTGAAAGATGGGCACGATTTAATCAGAGACTTTGAATTCAAAAGAGAAAAGAGTAAAGAGAGATGGGAAGCCATCTGTTAGTAACAGATTAGTAAGAGACGAGTGTTGGTGGAGTCACGTGTTCTCAAGCCTGGCTGCATATTAGATTCACTTCAGAAACTATATCCTGGAAGTCTCAAATTCATCTGAGGAGGAGCAGGTGCATCTGTTTGTTTTGTTTTTGTTTGTTTTTTTTTTTAAGTTCCCCAAAGGATTCTTATGTGAGGCTGCTCATAAACTCTGAAGCAAAGAAATAAGGTTCAGAGGCCACTCTGTGAGGTTCCTGAATGTCAGATTTCAATGAGGCTCAAGGGGCTGAGGCAGAAGGATGGCAAGTTCAAAGCCAGCCTCAGCAACTTATTGAGACCCTTTCTCTAAATAAAAAATAACGGGCTATGGATGTGGCTCAGTGGTTAAGCACTCCTTGGTTCTATCTCTGGCACACACACACAAAAAAAGTCAATGAGCCAGGTGTGGAATCGCAAACCTGTAATCCTGCAACTCTAGAGGTTGAGACAGGAACATGGAAACTTTGAGACTAGTCTGGGCAACTTAGCAAGACTGTCTCTAAATAAAAAATAAAAAGGGCTGGGGATATAGCTCAGTGGAAGAGCTATATCAGTGGGTTCAAATCCCAGTATTGCAAATAATAACAATAATAATATTATATTTAAAAACATAAAAGTCAATAATGTAGATAATCATGTCATTAAAAAGAAGTAATTGTCTACTCATTCCCAAAATAATCAATGCAATGTTTATGCATGTCATTTGTTTCCAATATCTGAAAACTTGACAGTGGACCATATGAGTTTAGCTACTATCCAGGCCTACACACTACTCATTGGCATGGGTTTAATGCTCCTATTAATCTCACAATAGTCTTGAAAAAAGAAAAATTATGTGATGTCCTAATTTTTTTTTTTTTTTTTTTTTTAAGGTGAGGTACTCGAGATTGAACTCAGGGGCAATTGACCACTGAGCTACACTCTCAGTCCTTTTTATTTTTTATTCTGAGACAGGATCTTGTTAAGCTACTGAGGGTCTTGCTAAAAGTTGCCCAAGGCTCAAACTTGCAATTCTCCTGCCCCAGCCTTCTGAGTCATTGCCATTACAGGCATCCACCACCACACCCAAACAAGAGATGTCCTAAATTTAATTACAAAGGCCAGAGGATGGAAGTGTGAAGAGGTAAGAGAAATTAATCTGTTAACAGCAACAAAAGGCTATTTCACATTCCTGAATGTGTGTTGAAACCTTGACTCAAAACCCCACGTGGCTGATCAGGGGTCACTGCATGATGCTAACAAATGAAATTTCCAGACTACTCACCCCAAGCAAACCATAAGCAATGGTATTCTATAAACTGTTCTCCTCTCCTTACTTTATGTTTTCTCTCCCCTCTTATATATCACCAGTGTGAATTCACCATGGACAATTTATGCTTTCCTTCCCCAAATTTTCATTTTAAAAATGCTCTTGGCTCTTGCATCCCATGGACACATTTCCACCTGTGCTGGTCCTGCTGCTGGTAGTTGCAGAACTTGTCTCAGGACCAGCTCTTCTTCTGGCTAACATCTGAAATAGTTCAATGAACCCTTCTACTGCACAGAATGCTTGGTCTCAGGAGATTTGGTTTAAGAGACTGAAATTCAGGAAAGACTACTTTTTGTGCCAGAAGGTTACTCGAAGTTACATCAATATAGCATATTTTGATAATGATCAAAACATTCCAGGAAAAGTCTACCATTCTTCTGGGCTTATTTTCCAGTTACTGGCTTTTTGTTTTTCTCTTTCACATCACCACATCTCCTGGGAGCACTGCAGAGCAGGGATTAGATGCCATAATGCCTGCTTTACAGTGAGAAAGGAGAGGGAGGGAGGGAAGAGGAAGGAAGGACAGAGAGAAGGGAAAGAGGGAGGGAAAGAGGGAGGAAGGAAAGAGAGGACGAAGGGAGAGGAGAAGGAAGGAAGGAAAGAGAGAAGAGAAAGAGGGAGGGAAGGAGGGAGGAAGGAAAGAGAGAAGGAAGGGAGGGGAGAAGGAAGGAAGGAAAGAAAGAAGAGAAAGAGGGAGGGAAGGAGGAAGGAAGGAAAGAGAGGAGGAAGGGAAGGGAGAAGGAAGGAAGGAAAGAGAGAAGGGAAAGGGGAGGGAATGAGGAAGGAAGGAAAGAAGGAAGGGAGAGAAGGGGGCCAGACAGACACGTGCTTTACCCATGTTGATGCCTTCCGTTATTATCCATGCTCCTGTTGTCTCTGCAGCTTTGACCAAACCCTGGCTGACCATGTCTTTAAGCTTAGAGGACATCTTGAAGTTCTGGAGACCCCCATGGACAGAGATGACAAGCTTGGGCAATTCCATCTTCCACTCTTTCAACATTAAATGTAATAGATGATCCGATTTGGTGTCATAAGAAGTTCTGATATACTGGAAGACAGGCACATATCCATGAACAGAAAATAGTGAAAAATACACGCCAGGCATGGAAACAATGAGCACACAGCAGGGTGAAAACCTGCAGGGAAGTGTCTACAATCTCTCTTAAAGTTCATCCTCACATTTTGGAAATATTTACTTTTGAAAGATCCCACACCCCCTTTAGTTCCTTCTGGGAATTCTAAGTCACTGTAGGAAAGTTTCCTCTGGCTGGAGGTTTGGCCCCCAGTGTCCTCCAGGAGGCCTGAGTGGGGCAGAGACACTTCAAACAACTGGCCTAAAACACCACCTCAGCAAACCTGGTAATAAAAAGCTGCTGGAAGTAGGTGAAATGTGACTTCATAAATGCTGTGACTTTTCATTCACTGGACCCCTTCACATATTCACATAACAAAAGATTCAGAAGCACTTACAAGAACTTATTATGAAGTTTTTAACCTTCCAATCATTTCCTTTATACAGCGTGTCCCTCTAAAAACATTTTCTTTTCCAAAACAAATTATTCTCACAGAATAGTCATCTCTGAATAGTCAACGCAAGCAAAAGAAAAGATGAGGGAAATTCAAACCAGCAAGTAGCTTCCCGGATCATTTTGCATTTTGCACAAGATTTACATGGCGCACCTGGAAGATGCAGCCACATACATGCCATTCAAATTCTGTAATGTTGAGATGAGCTTGCCTTCCTCAAGCTTATGTCCAAACAGCAGCCAAAATAGGACAGATTTATAGAAAGAAATTAGGGCAACAAGAAACCCAGAAGAACCACAGGTAGAGATCATACATGCAAGCAGGGATCATCACACTATCCTTGAGAATGGTAGCAATTTTGGGAGTGGGGTGATACTGGGGACTGAACCCAGTGACATCCCCAGCCATTTGTATTTTTTATTTTGAGACAAGGAGTCATTAAGCTGCTTGGGGCCTCTCTAAGTTGCTGAGGCTGACTTTGAACTTGCCATCCTTCTGCCTCAGCCTCCCAAGCTGCTGGGATTATAGGTATATGCCACTGTACCCAGCAAATGGTAGAAATTTAAAACAATTTTCCATTCATCTTTGAATTTCATAATTCACCATCCCTTATTTCACTACTAAAATTTTAGAATTTTTGAATGTTGGGATGGGGCAGCTATCACCAAATGTGCAATAGAGAGAATCCAAGAATAATCATGAATTAGTTAGGACATAGCTGCCATATTAAAATAATAGGAGTTAGTCAAATGACATTGCTATATTATGTGCATGCACATAAATATAACAATAAATCTCACCATTAAGGACAACTATAATGCACCAATTAAAAATATGGAAAAAAATACCATAAAATAGTAGGAAGTTGGGCCTGGTAGCACATGCTTGTAATCCCAGAAACTGGGAGGCTGAGGTAGGAGGATCACAAGTTCAAGGCCAGCCTGGACAAGAAGATCTTGTCTCAAATTAAAATTAAAAGGGCTGGGATGTAGCTCAGTGGTAGAGCACACCTGAGTTCAATCTCTAGGACTGCAAAAAACAAAACGAACAAACAAACAAAAACCAAATGAACGAAAAACTGTATTCACTAGGATGGACTTTTGTTTCAAATCCAGCCAACTGCTGGTCATACTCCAGGGTACAGCTGAGGCAGTGCTTTCCTGAAGGGGCTCTGTCTGGGAAAACTGCTTGCATAAAACAACAGGGAGTTCACATACTCAAGAGGAAGCACCTGAGGGATGGCTGACCTGTCACTAATATGTGTTTAGATGTGGCCCCAGAGGTCTATGTGTTAAACGTTTGGTTACCACTCTATGGTGCTCTTTGGGGGTGGTGGAACTTCTCAAAAGTGGGGCCTAGTGGTCACTGGGGCCGTGTCCTTAAGGGAGATGTTGGGACCCCAGGCTCTTCCCATCTCTATCTTTGCTTCCCAGCCTCCATGAGGTGAACAGGCCTCTTCTACCATGTGTTCCTACCACGAAGGTAGGACTGTGCCACCACAGGCCCAAAGCAACAAGGCCAAGTGACCATGGACTGAAACCATGAGTCAAAATAAATCTTTTCTCCTTTTAAGTTGATTGTCTCAGGTATTTTGTCACAGTAACAAAAAACTAACATACCAGGTAAATCACATGCAAAATTACTATGTTAGGGACAGGAGGAAAACTAGCCTCTAGAGCCCAATGTTATGAGTGCACACAGGGAGAAATCCCCCCATATCCTTCCTGAGAAGTCTTCACAAGAACCTAGGAGATGTGAACAGTGACAAGTTACTGGTAATTACTATGGTCATGCTTTAGCTAAACACTGTGCCATAATTTGGATCCTAAATATCACTCAAAGGCCCATGTGATAAAGTCTTGGTCCCCACCCCACACCACTATTGGGATGTGATAGAACCTTTAGGAGGTGGTGCCTAATGAGAGGTTTTAGGACACTGGGGGTATGCCCTCATGGTGGGCCCACCATGAGGGCATATCCCCAATGAGGAGGGGTGAAATGCTGGTCTCTTCTTCTCTCGTCTGCACCCAGCCACAAGGTGATTGGCTTGGTCTACAATAAGCTCCCTGCCATGGTATGGTGACTCCCCATAAGCCCAAAGCACTAGGACCAGCCAATCCTGGTCTCAAATTTCTAAAACCATGAGCTAAATAGAACTCTTCTCTTCATAAGCTGATTATCTCAGGCATTTGTTACAGTAACAGAAAACTAACTAACAAAGCCTGCTCTGGTATAGTAACATTACTACATTTCTTAATTTAAAAAAAAAAATTCATTGTCTCAAGGATAAAGAGCCATTCTCATCTGTAGAGGGTATAAGCTTCCTGAAATGAAAAAGATCAATCAAATAAAGAGCTGGACACATCAAACCTGGGAAGGGAATGATGCCCCTCCAATATTAAGGAAGACAGGGTCAGGCTAGTTTATCAAGGGGATCAACAGCATGGATCCTTTTGCAATAAAGCCAGGTCATCTGATCATCTACACTTGGAGATATATTTGCAGATTATCTAATACTCAAAACCAGCAAGACAGTTTGGGTTATTAGCAAACCTTGGAGTGGTAGTTGTGCTCTCCATCTTGGAAATTAATAGTGCCAAAGGTATCTGTAGGGCTTTTCATTGTATGTTTTTCAACAGACCACTGTTCACTTTCATTATCCTGGACAGCCGAGAAAGTCCAGGTATAATCTACCCCATGATGGTCTTGGATCAATCGGCCACAGCAACACCTACATTTCAGAAAAAAAATGACTTTAGCATAGAAAATCAATGCAATGTTTCTACAATTTCACAGAGTAATATACAGATGCCATATGTTAGTAAGTCCTAAAAGTTTACATTAATATTTATATTATACTTATTACATTGAATTGTCTTTTAAATTTAGAAAATACCCTCCTTGGTTCTCTCCCTTGATTAGACATAAGTATCATTTGGGGAATGCTTTTCTAAAACATTACAAACCTCTTGCACATGTTCTTCTATGAACTCATGTTCATAGAAGCATTAATCATAATAGCCAAGAAGAAGGTATAACACAAATATCCATCTTGGATAAATGGATAAACAAAATGTATATACAGGGCTGGGGATATAGCTCAGTTGGTAGAGTGCTTGCCTCCCCAGCACCGAAAAAAAAGGTTAAATCATATTCCATTGTATATATACACATCTTGTACTTCTTTTTTTTTTTTTTTGTGGTGCTAGGGATTGAACTCAGGGTCTTGTGCTTGTGAGGCAAGCACTCTACCAACTGAGCTATATCCCTAGCCCCTTGATTTAACCTTTAAAAGGAAGGAAACTCTGACATATGCTACATCATGGATGAACCTTGAAGACATTATGGTAATTAAATCGGCCAAAAAAGACACATACGATATGATTCCACTTCTATGAGCTATCTAAAGGAGTCAAATTCATAGAGACTGAAAGTAGAATGGTGGTGGCAGGAACTGTGGGAAAGGGCCATGGGAGACATGTCAGGGATAGAGTTTCAGTGTTGCAAGATGAGAAACTTCTGGAGACCCATTGCACAACAATAGGAATATACTAGACACCACTGAACTCTACACTTCAAAACTGTTAACAAGGAGCAGGGGGTGTAGCTTCAGTGGTGCAGTGCTTGTCTAGCATGCACGAGGCCCTGGGTTAGATCCCCAGCACTGTGATCAATCAATCAATAAAATGGCTAAGATGGTAAAAATTCAAACTGTACACTTTAAACATCTTAAGTTTATTCTAGGCCAAATATGTCACAATAAAATAGAAACTGAAAAATACTGAATTAGGCAATGCTTAAAGGAAGCAAGAAAATGCCCTCATATAAAACCCAATATGCACATCAAAATGAAGAAATGCTAATGAGGACAAAAAAACATGCAACATTAAAGTCATACGAAAACACAGAGCCATCACTAGAAAAGAGCTGTGAAACAGGCTTGCCTGTAAAAAAAAATAGTTGGGCACAGTGGCACATGCCTGTGACTCAGGAGGCTGAGGCAAGAGGATCTCAAATTCAAGGCCAGCCCTGCAACATAGACTCTGGGAATAATACCTAAAGTACCTAAAAAACCCCTCTGAAACCCCAGTACTTAACTTTCTTAACTTTTTTTAAATATAGAAATAACAAATTAATATATGTGATACATTTTTATTTTTATTATTTATATATTTTCATACTGGGAATTGAACCCTAGGGGTGCTTAACCACTGAGCTACATCCACAGCCCTTTTGGTATTTTATTTTGAGACAGAGTCTCTCACTAAGTTGCTGAGGCTGGTCTGAAACTTTTGATCCTCCTGCCTCAGCCTCCCCACTCACTGTGATCACAGTTGTGTGCCATTATGTCATGCCTGTGATACAAAATTTTTCTCTTTCCACATTTCTTTACTGATGTACATAATGATGAGATTTGTTACAAATTCATACATGCGCACAATATGACAATTTGATTTGCCCAATATCAGTCCCTCCCCACTTCCTATCCTTGATATGTAATATAATTTTAAAGGCGGGAATACTAAAATCAATATTCCTGCAAATAATTAGTTATTTTGACAAATATTTTATATAGTCATAATTTATACTCTACAACAAAATTAACTAAAATTAAAAGATTAAACCTTTCTAAAACAAAAATTACATAAACACTTAAAAGAAAATATAATAACTCGCATTTGTGAAAGCATGGTGAACATTTCATCTTTGATAAGTTAAGAGCAATCACAAAGAAAAATGAAAATTTAAATATATAAAACTTTAAAATGTTCTGTAATGAAAAATTATATATCTGGATATTATTGCATTCAAAGAAATTGTTAATTTTAGCAATGCAACAATTCTAGCCTCATCTGATTCAGCCTTGAAGAAAAGCAAATAATAAATAATAATAAATAATAAATAATCACATAGAAAAATCTTGCCTTTTCCTGGAAATGTCAATTGAATCAATCTTGAAGATTTAATAAATCTTCTTGATCTCACTAATTATAGCAAAATTGAAATTACAGCATTAGAGGTTGATAAAGAAAAAATGAAACTCTCACATTTGTACACCTCTGAAAACACAAAAAAATAGGATAATGTATTTGAAAAGTATAATGGCAGAACAAAACATTATACTTGAAGATGTTAACATTTTTCTCAATAACTAATAAAACAAGTATACATATAATTCAGTGAACATATAAAGTAAGCTCCATTGTTGGAGTGGTTATCTGTGAAGCAAAGGGTCCATGACCATCCACTGGAGTAAAGCAAGAAGACATCAGAACTATGATTTCATTGTTAGGTTTAAAAATGAACAAGAGCCAGGAAGGTGGTGCATGCTTGTAATTCCAAGCAACTCTGGAGACGGAGGCAGGAGGATTGCAGGTACAAGGCCAGCTTGGGCAACTTAGTGAGACCCAATCTCAAAATAAAAAATGAAAAGGTCTGGGGGTGTATCTCTGTGTTCAATCACCAGTACCTCAAAAATTAATTAAAATAAAATAAAAATGAACAAGTAAGTAAACTTTCACTAGTTAGAGGTTTATTCAAGGGTTGGACATGTAGCTCAGTGGTAGAGCACTTGCCTAGCCTGTCAAAGGTCCTGATTTCAATCTATGGTACCATAAAAAATAAAAATAAAAAAATAAGAAGATTAATTCAAGTATCTGTGCTAGATTTTGAGAAGAGAAAGGTTGACTATGTTGTCCTCATGAATTCAAGTACATCAATGTGACATGATGTATAGTGGCCTGATTTACATAATAGTGGACATAAGGAATATATTATCTTGTTTCAGCAAAAGCAGTCCTTATGAAATAGATAACAGCTGAAAATGTATCTACAAACTGAAGATAATTCTAATGCTACAATACCAAGAACAATGCCAGGGACGGTGACACACACCTGTAATCCCAGTGGCTGGGGAGACTGAGGCAGGAGGATCCTGAGTTCAAAGCCAGCCTCAGCAACCTCTCAAAGCCCTAAGCAACTTAGTGAGACACTGGCTCAAAATAAAATATAAAAAAGGGCTGGGAGGCTGGGGTTGTCAGTGGCAGAGCACTTGCCTAGCATGTGTGAGGCATGGGGTTCAATACAAATAAACAAAATAAAGTCATGCTGCCCATCTACAACTACAAAAAATAATAATAACAAACAGAGCTGGGGTTGTGGCTCAGTGGTGGAGGGCTTGCCTAGCACGTGTGAGGCACTGGGTTTGATCCTTAGCACCTCATAAAAAATAAATAAATAAGTAAATAAATAAATAAATATAAATAAATAAATAATTAAATAAATAACAGGCTGGGGATGTGGCTCAGTGGTTAAGCACCTCCAGGTTCAATTCCCATTCTCAGTTTCACATAAGCTATCTCTAAGCCACATAAATGAGAGGAAACAATGCATAATTAGATTTCATATCTTCAGTGTTGTTTTGTTCTGCTGTATTTTGTTTTTGTTTTTTTTAGATGGGGGTCTCACTATGTTTCCCAGGCTGACCTAAAACTTTTGACTTTTTTTACTGGAGATTGAACCCAGGGGCACTTAACCTCTGAGCCACACTCCCAGCCTTTATGTTTACATATATATGCATGTATATGTATATATATATTTTTTTTAATTTAGAGACAAGGTCTCACTGAGTCACTCAGGGGCTTGCTTCATTGCAGAGGCTGGCTTTGAACTCAAGATCCTTCTGTCTCAGCCTCCC
>JAJEJO010049206.1:0-13563 GCA_020662805.1 Glaucomys volans
GCAACTCAAAAAAATAAGGGCAGCCTAAAAAGCCCTTGTCTTGGTCGATATGACTCTCCCCAGTCACTGAGCTCTGTACCCAGCCCACCAATCCTCCCCACCCCCCAAAAAGTGGCAGTGGAGCTTCAGAGAGACAGCCCAGGTGGACTGGGGTGTAGTAGGTGAGCACAGGCCACAGCAACATGGAGTCACCAAACCAGTGCAGGCTTGAAGCCCAGCAAGCCAGGGCTGAGGAGAGCCTGAGCCATCCGACCAGTCACCTCACCTTGGCCAGGCTGATAAGTGGGGAGAAGATGGAAGTGGGATCAGACCCCCATGGAGATTTCAGGAAAGTTCAGACTCAAAGGCTGATCAATAGCATTGATATTTTTCAAGACTGGATTAGCATAAATTTGGACCAATAGCATTGATCCAAGAGCTATATAAACTCCTAGGCTAGCATGCTCAAGCAGCAACCTGCTATTGGATCCCGTCTCACCCTGTGAGAGTTCTGTTCCCTTTTTTTCACACCTGAATAAACCCTATTGCTTTCACTCTTGACTTACAGTGTTACTCATCAATTTCATTCTTCAAATTTGTGAGACAAGAATTCAGAAAGAAAGTGACAGTGAGCTGCTGGGCTCTGATGCAGCACTAGAGAGCACAGCCTGCCCAGAAGAGCTGCCGCATGCCACTCCACGGTAGCGAAGAATCTGGCTTTGCCCGCTGTGACCCGCAGAGCTGACACTGGCAGGCAGGCACCCCCTGCCTTGATTAGCTGCTAACACTAAAAAGGGCTTTCTCAGCTGCAGAGGCCTGCAACGGATGCAGACCCCACTTGCCATCAGAAGTGGAGAGACTGGTTTCACTACTATGCCTAGGGAGCCATAATAATAATCTTATTGTGTTTTAATATCATTTATGACTCAAGACATACTCTAGCTTCAGTCATTGTCCCCAAAATAGGTTTTGTAGCTATTTAAACCCATTCGAATTAAGATTTCATCTAGGACAGAATGTTGCATCTGATGGTTGGGTCATTTCAATTGCTTTTACCCTTATCAGTCAGTTTCTAGAATGCCAGTCATCCAGCAGCATGTCCCCCCTTCAGATGTGCCTGGTTGCTTTGTCATGGTTCAGCTTGTCTCTACCTCATCCACTTATTGCCTATCTTTTAGATACTCTTCTTATACTTAGAAGAAAAAGAAAGTAAATTTACAACTGCCAAAAGAAATACCCATGAAAGAAATGATAAGCTGAACGTCAGTAAAGTTAAAAGTATCTTCTCTGCAAAAGATACTATCAAGAGAAGGAAAGGACAAGTCAGTTTGGAAGAAAATATTTACAAAACACATATCTGATAAAGGACTGTGAAAAAATACAAAAATTTTAAAAACTCAACAATAAGAAAACAACTCAATTAAAAATAGACCAAAGTGGGTTGGGTGTAGTTCAATGGTAACAAGCTTGCCTAGCAAGCATAAGGTTCTGGGTTCAAACTTTAGCACCAACCACCCAAAATGGACTAAAGACCCTAAGAGTCACATCACCAAAGAAGACATACAGATGGCAAATAAGCATATGAAAAGATGCTCAACTACATATATAATCAGGGAATTACAGATTGAAACAATGAGATACTATTATTACACCATTAGAATGGATGAAATCCAGAACACTGACATCATCAAATGCTGACAAGGACATGAAGGAACGGGAACACTCATTCATTGCTGGTGGAAACACAAAATGGTGCAACCACTTTGGAAGACAGTTTAGTGATTTTTTATGAAATTAAACATACTCTTACCATGCAATCCAGCAATCCTACTCCTTGGTCTTTACCCAGAGAAGGGTATAAGTCAAAACTCATATCCACACAAAAACCTGTACTCAGATGTTTACAGCAACTTTACTCAAAATTGTGAAAAAAAAAAAAAAAAAGTAGAAGCAACCAAGGTGATTTTCAGTAGGAGAATGGATAAATAACTGTGGTCCATCAAGATGAGGGATTATTCAGTTCTCTCTCTCTCTCTCTCTCTCTCTCTCTCTCTCTCTCTCTCACACACACACACACACACACACATGAAACTTCAATGCATATTACTAAGCAAGAAAAGTCATTCCAAAAAGTCTGCATACAATAAGGTTACAGTTAAAAGATCAGTTGTTGCCAAGTGGGAAGAGACAGGATGGGATAAGCAAGAGCACAGAGGACTTTCAGGGCAGTGAAACTCTTCTGTGTGATACCATAATGGTAGGTGCATGTCTTTAAACATTTGTCCAAACCCACAGAAGGGGCGATATCAAGAGTGAATTCTAATGGAAATGACGGCCTCTGAGTGATAGTGATTTGTCAGTGTGGGTTCTTTCAGTTTTACAAGTGCACTGCTCTAGTGGGGGATGCTGATGGTGGGGGAGGCTGTGCGTGTGTTGAGGCAGCTCATTTGTTCTGTGTACCTAAAACTGTTCTAAAAATAAAGTCTATTAAGAGCAAAACCATCATCTAAATAGAAGAACACTAAAAGAAGTCAAGGATTAATTCTTGGGGGTTTTGGTGGGGGAAATTAGGTAAATCTGTAGACTGGGATAGCAGCCTAGAAAGAAGTCTGTGAGGAGCGAGGGACAGGGAGTAGCATGCACCTGTAATCCCAGCTACTCGAAATGCTGAGGCAGGATGAGCCACTTGGTAAGGCCCCAACTGAAACAAAAGCAAAAACAGTCTCTAAAGACTAGGAATGAGCAGAAACTGATGACCAAGGGAAGATTTTTCAATTATCTCTGGATTTAATTCATTTGAGCAATTGCTGTATGAATAACCATAAGTAATTGAGACTAGAAAAATAATAGCCTAAATAAGTTTCATTCCACGCAAGAACTAGGAACTGTAGAAACAGGCAACTTTGTGAAAAATGAAGGTCAATATGCAAGGTAAGAATTCGGTATTTTTGTCTTCACAGCTTTATCACATTAGATGGGGCATTCTGATACAAATTCTGGTTGGAGACACCAATCTATCTACAGTCAAAGCATCAAGCAGCAAGGCTTAGTTGCTCCAGCAACAAACAATATAAGACCAGTGAGTCATAAACACAATGCTCCTGTTAACTCACAGTCATGAAAGTCTTTTGAATCTTTGTTCCAAGATAACTCATTTGAATGTGCTTTAAATGCTCAGGAAATAGCCTTGAAAAGCCTTTGTTCAAGGTAGATAAATAAAAAATGTTTCTATGGCATCACTGAAATAGACTGGATAAATTTCAACTCACCAAATATTCCATGTACCTACCTTTGCCACAAGCATGGGCATGTTGTAGCTATGACTTTTCACTCACTATTACTATTTAAGAAAGGCCATGTTCTTCTATGAGTCTGAATTAAGTTACATTTGTTCAGAACCCCCATCTACTCAGAAAATTCAATCTCAAGAATTTTGTGGGGCCACCAAAGAGGCAGTAACCCTTCTCACTAGGGAAGAAGAGAGGATCTGGGGAATCTGGCACAGTCTAGAACATTCTAGAAGGCCTTCTGATCCTTTCTGGACATTGTTGAAATGTTCATTGTCAAAATCTGCGTGGTCTCTTGAAAGCAAGCCCCCAGCCCTCGGTCTTTCAGAGGCTGGGAGGCAAAGGCTTAGTGTACTTGCTTTTCTGGGCACCACGTAGCTTTTTGGCATGAGGTCCTAACACAGACCGTCTGTGGGAGGGAGGAAAGGGTTGGTTTCCACTACTCCAGAACCTGCATACCTGCGCCCACTTCCCAGTCTCTCAAAAAGCTTTCAGAACCTTCTTTCCAGGTGGCTCTCCTTCCTCTCCCAGCTGTGGCACTTTTCAATAAGATGTTACATAGGGATTCTGTTCCAGATGCCCATTTCATGTTTCATTGCTGAACTCTGTTGACCCCTGCAGTGCCGAAGTCATTAATTAACATCCTGGAGGTAAGAACACCCTTGGTGACTTTCTTGGAATAGGGAAGGGGGAATACCTATTGTAGCTTCAGGCTACCAAAAGAGTACAAAACTTACATGAACACATTGATGTGGATTTCCAGTCACAAATGTGAATTTGACAAGGACGGTCCCTGCTTTCTCTTTCCACACATCCCATGTCCTACAGTAGGGGAAAATAAAGAGGGCACTAAAACACAGACACAAGAAGGACCTCTGGCCCAGGGGCTTTGGAAGGAGAGTGGGTTTCCTTGGAGTAACTTAAGAGCTCTCCCTACCTAGGCAACAAGCTCTGTCCCAAGCAGTTATTCATATACAGGCATAGAGGAGGACAATTGGAGCCAATGCAGTCTGGCTCCACAGACCATGCCTTAAATCCTAGGCTTCATGATTGCTTTCAATGAGACCTGCAGAGTTAGTGTGACCTTGCCAGGACAGGCTATAGGTGTCTGAAGGATGGTATGAAGGGGCCTGGGAGACACTCGGAAGAGGGAATTTGGTGTCGAACTTCTTGGAGCACTTACAACTAAAGCCCCAGCAACCCTTCCCATATGGGCTGCAGGATACTGAAGCACATTCTCTTAATGCCAAGGAAAGTGAATCAGACAAAGAAATTCAAGAAAATTTTTCTTTAAAAGCAAGTCTCACCCTAATCTTCAATCAATTAGATTTTGATTAATAACCTTCTCTTCTAAATGAAATTATGCCCTGCAAGGAGCTAAATCTATGACTTATTTTCACCAGAAAAATCAAATTGCTTTTCTCCTACTGTCACCCTGGCTAGGTGGGGGGAAGTTGCTCTAGAGTGAAGCTTGGGACAGACACAAGGACATGACAACAATGTACCCTTGAGATGAGGTAAAAAACCTGCCACAAGATATTATCGGCATCTGCTTGACCACATATCCTCTCTGCTATACCAGGAACATTCTGGTTTTTGCATTCAAAGGTTTTGCATGTCAGAAGCTATGGAAAGCAGTTCTGGAATATTAAAGTAGTAAATTTACTTTCAGGATGTCTATTTTCAGAAATTATGAGTGAAATAAAGGATAGGCCTGTTTCAAGGAAGACTGGAGACACAAGCAAATCAATGCACACTCATTTTCATATTTCAGACTTTCCCCAGTTGGGCCAAAATTATGATCATTGGGGCCTGCTGTGCCTCTCACAGAGTCTGGCCGTCTGCACATCAAATCCAGATGAAACTCCAGCAACCAGAGCTCCGGGTTGATGGTCCAAATTTCAAGCTCAGCGCTGGCAACGTGCCTCCCCCGACAGCAGTGCCAGTTCATCAGGCAAAGCAGAACCCATGCTCCATCTTTGTGTGACACCTCATTTAAACCCGACTGCACTGCTTTTGTGAAATTTGACGTTATTTATTCCTCAGAGAGGGAACGAGTGACTCACGAGATCCTGTGATTCACAGAGCCTCTTGCAGAGCTAGGCAGATGGCAAGTGGAGAGCTGAGAAGGAAAAAAGATGGCAGGAGGACAAGGGCTGCTCTTGCCACTAGATGGGTGTCCACGATGCCCCTTCTGCACACACACTCCGAAAACACCCAACCGGAAACCCACCAGAGACCCTTTTACCAAGCAGGGAAAAGGAAGTTGTGGGTGAAGCTGGGTAGAGTCCCAGATGTGTTTTGTTTCAGTCCACCACTCCTCCCCCACTGGGCCTTGCCACTCTGCACAGCACCATCTCCCTCCCCCAAGCTGCGACTGGGCCCCTCTGCCTCCCTTGCTACCAGGCACCTGTACCTGTCTTTCATTTTGTATCTGTCTGTGTTCCTCCTCTGCCCAATGAGGATGCTGGACACACAATATATTGCAGAGATTAAGAGCATGAGCTAAGGAACCAGGTCACTGTCGTCTGAACCTGGAACTGCCACTTCCCAGCTGCGACCTTGACCATGAAACTTTTTTCCATGCCCATTTTTTCTTATCTGTAAAGTTGGGATGATAGTTTGCATTTTTAGTGTTATTTACAAGACCCTGCAACTGGGGTTGGGGATGTAGCTCAGTGGCAGAGTGTTTGCCTAGCATGTGCAAGGCCCTGGGTTGATCCCCAACACAACAACAACAACAACAACAACAACAACAACAAGGCCCTGAAACTATTCTGTCAAGGAAGGAAGGAAGGAAGGGGGGGAGGGAGGGGGGGGGGGAGGAAAGAAAGGAGGAGGGGCTAATGGAGACTATAAACCTCATGAAATAAAGGACCATGTATTATTCATTTTTTATTCTGTGCCTCTTTAACCTCACCCATCATCATTCATGAGTTCATACAATGTGCCAGTCTTTGAAAAGGATTAACCCCTGCCCACAAGAAGCCCACCTCAAGAGGGAGTAACAATGAATGACATCACTTGTTCTAATACAGTGTGATGACAACTGAGCAGCAGGAAGGTGGCATTTATCTGAAGCACATGGCTCCGGAGCTTGGGTTTAAATTCTAGTTAAAAGATGCAGTTAAAAGACGATGAGGGCCAGGCACATGCCTGTAATCCCAGAAGCTCGGGAGGCTGAGGCAGGAGAACTAAGAGTTCAAAGCCATCCTCAGCATGGGCAAGGTGCTAAGCAACTCAGTGGGACTCTGTCTCTAAATAAAATACAAAATAGGGCTGGGGATGTGGCTCAGTGGCCGAGTGCCCCTGAGTTCAATCCCTGGTTCCAAAAAAAAAAAAAAAAAAAAACAGCCAGCCTCAGCAACAGCGAGACCCTAAGCAACTCAGTACACTCTGTCTCTAAATAAAATACAAAATAGACCTGGGAATGTGACTCAGTGGTCAAGTGCCCCTGAATTCAATCCCTGGTATGGTACCTGCCCCCCAAAAAAATAAGGAAAGAAAAAAGATGACGAGGGACCAGAAGAATGCTGCTATGGTTTGAATGTGATTTAAGAGTCTCCCAAGGGTTTTTGTGTTAGAAGTTTGATCCTCAGTTTGGTGATGATGAAAGGTACTAGAACCTTTAAAAAGTGGGCCTAGTAGGAAGTGGTTAGTCATTGAGAGCACTGCTTACAGAAGGGAGTAAGGTAGTTCTCATGAGATCCCAGTTAGTTCCCACAAGAATGAATTGTTATAAAAGAGAAAGCCTTATCCCTGAATCCGTTTCTGGTATCCTGTCTCACCATTGTGATGCCAACCACCAGAGGCCCTCACCAGAAGCCAAACAATGGAGCCACCCAATCTTGGATTTTCAGTTCTCCAAAACTATGAAATAAATAAATTCCCAGGCATTTTGTTATAACAACATAAAATAGACCAATACAAGTGCCTGGCACATAGTGTTTAATACATGTTATGATTCCTACTTTTTATACATGTATATGCATATAGAAAAATATATTCAGACAGAGACAGATCAGGTATCCATTGCAAAGTACAATGGGAATGCAGAAGGTGGGAATTAAACCTGAGTCTGACAAGGTTTCCAAGAGAAGGTCACACGATGGTCCAGTCTTTAAGAGTGAATGACGGAGGGATGGAGAAAGAGGAAGGCTGATTCAGGCTGAGTGACAATGTATGCAAAAACATGAAAGGGGAGAACAGCAGTCACTCAATAAAGCCCTTGGGAGGGCCTAAGATAGATGTGTTGAAGAGGCAGGCGAGAGCTTAATCACACAGAGCCTTGCTAATAAATTTGGATGTTGCCTGAGGACAATGTAGGGCAACAGAAAGAGTTGAAGCCAGAGCCTGTCATAATCAGTTTGGCACTTTGTAAACTGGTCACCGGTTTATATCATTAACCAGCAATAACCAGTTTTGCAGTAATGATGCTAAAGTCCTGTAGGATGCCGAAGCAAAAACTAACAAAGCCTCCATTCAGTCTAACAGATTTCTAGAGCCAAGCCTATGTTATTTTATTTTCTTTGGAAAGTAACAAATCCTTTGTAGGAAGAAACCATGTCTTTTCTCTTCTCTCTCTGAACATGCCTAAAACAATACATGGACACATCAGATTTGCCCAACATATACCAACAGAGGAACTCATAATCTATGCACATTATGTACGTTAACATCCAGTTATTTAAGGTAACCCATGAGAACATTCTGGCAGTAAGTAGGGGGGGTGCAGCATGAATTGTACTAGAGCAAAAAGTTGAAGGACTAATGCCTCAAGTATTTGTTTCAAGGTAGACTTCAATGTCATGGAGGGCAGTTCATACATACCATAAAACCAATCACAAAGCTGATCCCCTCAAACCAGAAAATGGCCAAGTCATATTTCTGGCTTCTAGTAACACAATATAAAATTAGCAGAACTATATACCCTTTGACTTGAGAGGAAAAGGAAAGAAGAGACGAGAAAGCACACTACTGAGAGAAAGAACTCACTGAATCACACGGAGGGATGTGGTCTGAGGAAATCTACTGGGGGACACAAATCTTCCAAAATGATAGGGTCTTCACAACCTTCGAAGCCAGATCATTTATTCAGGAAATATTTATTGAGTCCTTCCTGTATCTGAGATGCTGGGGATTCAATGGTGAATAAGAGAGTCTGTCTTGTTCTTCTCTCCGTGAAGGGAAAGGGAAGGCTTTATACCACAATACACATAATAAATCTATAATAACAACTGTGAAATGTGCTGTAAGAGAAAACAATAGCACCCGGGCTATGAAAGAGAAGGAGTTTGATTTTGGCAGGGCTGGGTATTAAGGAAGGTTTTGCTGAAGAACTGGAGGATTCATGAGTAGGAAAGGGCCAGGTGGGCCCCATAGGGAAAGGATCCAGGCAGGGGGAAGCCTCCATGCCAGGGCTTGGGTGAAAAAGAGCTGAGAGAACACGAAGGAAGCCCTGGGTGGGTGGGTGAGAGGTGTAAAAGGAGGTAAGCTCTGGGCCAGGGCCGAGGCTGGAAGCATAAAGACCAATTAGGACAGGAGGGAAAGGTGAGAAATGCTGAGGGCTTCCACTGTGATTCATGATCTCTTTCCAACTCAGCACCCCCAAGAGTCCCACTCCCTCATCCCAGGGAAGAGTCCTAAAGGCATTCACCCAGGAGGTGGCTTCCAGGGACAGGTCAGAAGTTGGGAGTAGCAGGCGGCAGAGAAGGGACAAGTCCATGGACAGAGAAGGCTAGAGGCCAAGCTGGCCTGGGTGTGACTCCGGACTCCCGTGTGGCCTTCACAACCAGGCTGATAATCGTGCTCGCCCTCAAGGGCTGTAGAAAGGACTGCAGATGAGTTCCCCTGGCCCAGGGAGGGTGTGGGGGAAAGGGTTGCTGCTGTTACTGGGAGAAGAGACTCATCGGATAGACATTGAAGGACGTAGAATCTGCTAGGTGTCCGGCAGGGCTTGGGAGCGGTGGCGGTGGGGGTGTCGGGAGTCGTAGCAAAAGCTGGGGTTCAGCCTCTCTCGATTGAAAGGCTGCAAGTGGGGGTGGGGATGCGCTTGTCGCCGTGACTCAAGCGAGTGATAAGCTGCGAGGTGAGGGGGCGGAGCAAGAGAAGCAAGAAGGAAAGAAGGAAGGAGAGGGAGCTGGGCAAGAAAGGTGAGGGCCGGGGACGCCAGGGAGAGGGGATCTCGGGCTCGGCGGGGCGGCGGGCCAGTCCGGAGGGGAGGCGGGGGCCAGGCGGAGGCCGCAGCCGCCCAGGGAGGCGATCTGCGTCTGGGTCGCGGCCTGGGAGGCGACCCCACCCCCACAGGTGAGCCCCCACCCCGGGAGAAGGTGACAACGGCAGGGATGTCCGCTTCCCCCTAGGGTCTTCGGGACCCGAGCATGGATACGGGAGCCCCTTGAAGGCTGCGCGGCTGGCTCTGGCCGCTTTCCAAACTCTCCCCTCCTCCTCTGGTCCCTGCACTACCTACCCCCGGGTTGGCGGGGCGGGCGGGGCGGGCGGGGCGGGCGGCCCTGGGCGGGGATCGGGACTTGGGGTTGTGCCAGTGGCCTCCAGCTGGAGCAAGGGGCAGATTCCAATGTCTCTTCTGGGTGGCACCCCTCCTCTTTCATCCCACTACCCGCCCACCCCCATCCTGCTACCAATGCCCACCTGTCAGCATCCCTGTCCCCTTCCCCATCACTGAAGAAGCCTGGGGACCTGGGTGTGAGTGGTGGGAGTTGCACCTGGAAGGCAGCCCCTCAGAAGCCTTGCTTAGATGTGGACCCATGGAAAACTGGGTGCAAGGGGGACCTAACCTCCAAAGCTGAAGGGTATGCCCGCTTTGCACACCTGATGCCTGACAGAGCAAAAACAATCCAAGATCAGTAAAGAATTCCTAGGGGTCCTCAAGACATAAGGTGCCCAGGGCCACAGCTGCTCACAACCCACTGTGTACTGAGCTGGGGCTTCATAGGCTTCATTCCTCACCCTTCATTTTTGCAACAGCCCCTCAAGACTGCTGGCCCATTGTATCCACATAACAGGTGAGAAAGCTGAGGCACAGACACCCTGACTTGCCTCAAAGTACAGGGTGAGCAAAGAGTAGAGTCAGGATTAGAATTCAGGTCTGACTCCAGGACTTAGCACTACAGGGCACTGAACTGTACAGTCCCGTTGGGCACCTAAAATGAAATTTGGTGCAGGCAGGGGCCCCTTTGCTCATACACCTTGTGGTTTAGTAATTAAAGCAGGAATCAGAACTGTGTATGATAAGATGTCATTTTGCAGGGAAGTCAGTGGTCGTCTTGGAGCCCAGGGTTGCAGAATGCAGTGGCCTCTAAGGGGAGCAGGAGGAGACTTTTGACCTACCTGGAGTGTGTCCATCTTTGCCAAACCCAAAATCTAATCCCCTGAGCTATGTAATCACTTGCTCATTTCATCCCCTCCTTCAGAAACTCCCTGCCCTCTGCTTCAGCTTTTCCTTCTTAGTAATTTTCCTGGCCTGCTTTTGTTTTTGTTTTCTCCTTGTCCATACTCCCTTGGGCACAATGTTCACATTCTCCAGTTTTCTTTTAGGACAAATTTATTCAGGGTCCTTGCTTTAACTCTCATCTCTGAAGTGGCAGTACCAAATTTATCTCTCAAGCCTATGCATCTGGAACTCTAAACTCCAGTCCTCAAATATTTTAATCCCTATGGACTAATTCCACTGTTTGCCCCCACAGCCACCCAAATCCAACATTTCCCAGCCCCAGTTTATCATCCCTGTTCTTCTTCTTGGGGTCTTATTTCCGGTCTCTGCAGCTCCTTGCCTGGACTATTATATTACCTTCCAAACTGGTCCTCCTACCCCCAGAGTCCATCCACCCACTAGACATCCTCTTGAAATTTCACAAGTCAGTCTCCTTGGTGCCTGTAGGCCTAGCAGGCAGAATATGCTTTTCTCACTCTCCTTCCTTAGCACCCTGTTCATGCCTCTAGGAGAAGGAACGCTTCTCATGTGGTGCAACTATCCACTCATCTGCCTTCCCCTTTAGACTGTTATTCCCTCAGCAGTTTTTTTATCTCATACTTTGTATCCTCAGACTTGGTATATAATAGACACTTTGTGTTTGTGCAGTTAATGACCTTGTAGTTGATTGAGACTGTTTTTTAGGACACAATTTATAGGTAGGAAAACACTTCACTATGCACAGTGTGACATTTCACTCTAAATCTGATCTGTCACCATTAGTGAGTTATGTGGGTACGTGTAGTGCAAGGGGTTGACATTAGAAATGGAGTTTGTAAATGGTTAAGACTAGTGACAAAATGAAAATAATTTTTCCAAGTAAGTGTCATTAGATTAGGGGTGAAAGTTTGATATATACAAACATTCCATCAAGGCACAGTGATTCTTTTCTACTTTCCTTAGCCATTTGGTCAAGGAGTGAGCAAAGCACTCAACAAGAAGAGAGGCAAGGACAAAGTCACCATGGCTTCAGTGTCCACTCATGGGAGCCAAGAAAAAGGTCCCCACTTGCCACCACTGAGCAAGCAGGTATGTTTTTAATTTGGGGTGTATCTGCCATCTGAAGAAGAATATCATACAGAACTTTTGTTACTCCTCACCCTTGACCTGTCATCTTTTTCTTTTCAGTCTGACACCTTGTTGGATGGGTACAGGGAACACAGAAGGAATGTGTGGGTTTTGGCAGCCTTGAGAAGAAGCCTTTAAAAGTTGAACTTACAAAAACCTTTCTTAACTCTTTTCCATTTAGGATCCATCTTAGCTAACTCTTAATGGAGGCTGTCAGTGACTGAAAAGGTTTCCTGTAGCAGAGCAAAACTCTTGATTATCTCTAACAGAGGGTACATTTTGCTTATTTTCTTATTTTTCTTACTAAGGATAATCATATGCTGCTGACAGATGTTGCTTTTAGGGTAGCAGAATTCTTAATTACTAATTAGCCATCAGATTGAGAACCAAATGTTAACATGAGCATGATTTTTCCAACTTGTTAAGAATGGATGTTATGTGCTTCAGAAGCAAATAATTGAACGAGACACTTGAGTCTAGGACTTCAAAAATAGCCTGAAAGATGTAGTGAGACCCTGACTCAAAAAAAAAAAAAGAGTGTGCTGGTGCCAGTGGTATACACCTGTAATCCTGCTGCTCAGAAGGCTAAGGCAGGAGGATTGCAGGTTCAAGGCCAGCCTGGGCAATTTAGTAAGACTTTGTCTCAAAATTTTAAAATAAAAAGTAAAAAGGCCTGGGGATGTAGCTCAGTGATTCGATCCCCAAAATGCCACAATAAATAAATAGATAGATAAATAAATAAATAAATAAATAAATAAATATTTTAAATTTTAAAAAGAAAGAAAGAAGAAAATGAGCAAGTCTTTGATGGGTAAATGGAGTTCATATTTGTGGGGAAACCACTGAGCCACATGGTCTTCTAGGCTGAGGAACAGGATATTCCTGAGGAAAACCTCCAAATTATTCATGCGTGGGGGACAGAATTTCCAGGTGACTGGACCCGCCAGGGGGCCACCTGTCTCAGAAGAGCTTCACCCGTCCTCATATCCCCCTCCCCTAGTGTGACTGTGTAACCTCAGGCTGAGCCACCCACCAGTTATCAGGTTTCAAGCTTTGTTCACTGATTCACCTGGTGCATAAAAAGGGCTGCACGTTCCCATTAAATTTGAGACGCCATCATCAAATGCGGCTTCCCGGAGTGTGTGTGTTTTTTACTCCGTCCGGCTCACCCCCTCTAAGGGAGACCCACTCGTGTTGCCCCAGTTGCAACAGATACAGTTGCAACACATATTCTCTGGGGTCAACATTTCAAGCTAAAATTGTTTATGGAGGAGAAAATAGGGATTGAAATCAAATTCTTTTCATGTATGATTTTGTCAAAATGAGCACAACTACTATGTGCAACTATAATGCTCTAATTAAAAAACAACAACAACAAAAAAAAAAAAAACAAGAGGAGAGGCAAACAGACTAATGATAACAAGCCACAAGCAGAAGTTGGATACCTGAACTGCCTCTGTGAAACAGAGAGCCGTAAAACATTTATGGCTGTGCAGGAAGGCATCACCAGAGCTCCCTCCAGGAGATTCAGCATGAACTCTAATCTTGACTGCAGGACTCAGAACAACTTCGATTGGTGTGTGTGTGTGTGTGTGTGTGTGTGTGTGTGTGTGTTGGGAGAACGTTTTTCTTCTTTCTGCTGCAGCCATAGCCAGGACAAGAACAAGTGTGATATTCCTTGACTTACAATGGAGTTACATCTCAATAATTTGTCATAAGTTGAAAATATCTTAAGTC
>JAJEJO010049209.1:0-12174 GCA_020662805.1 Glaucomys volans
ATCAGGGATATTGATCTGAAGTTTTCCTTCCCTGATGTGTCTTGTCTCGTTTTGATATCAGGGTGATACTAGCTTCATAGAATGAATTTGGAAGGGTTTCTGTACTTTTCCATTTCATGGAATAATTTCAGAAGTATTGGTGCTAATTCTTCCATCTGGTCCTGGGCTTTTCTTAGTTGCTAGACTTTTGATGGCTTCTTTTATTTCATTGCTTGTAATTGATCTGCTTAAATTGTGTATGTCCTGATTCAGTTTGGGTAAGTCATATGTCTCTAGACATTTGTTGATGTCTTCACATTTTTCTATTTTATTTGAGTTTAAAATTTCAAAAATAGTTTCTGATTATCTTCTGTATTTCAGTAGTGTCTGTCATGATGTTACCTTTTTCATTACAAATTTTAGTATTTTGATTTTGGTCTCTCTTCCTTAGCTTGGCTATTTATTTTTTCAAAGAACTAACTTTTTGTTTTGTCTACTTTTCAATTGTTTGTTTTGTTTCAATTTCATTGATTTTCAGCTCTTTTAATTATTTCCTGTCTTTACTGCTTTTGGGGTTGATTTGTTTTTTTTCTAGGGCTTTGAGATGTAATGTTAGGTCATTTATTCATTGACTTTTTATTCTTTTAATGAATGAACTCAATGCAATTAACATTCATTCTTCTTAGCACCTCCTTCATAGTGTCCCAGAGGTATTGATATGTTGTATTAATATTCTTATTTACCTCTAAGTATTTTTTTGTTTCATCCCTGATTCCTTCTGCTATCCATTCATTTTTCAATAGTGTATTACTTAGTCCCCGGTGTTAGAGTAGCTTCTACTTTTTATTCTGTCATTGGTTTCTAATTTCATTTCATTCTGATCTGATAGAATGCAGGGTATTATCTCTATTTTTTGTAATTGTATAAGTTGCTTTGTGGCCTAAGATATGGTCTATTTTAGAGAACGTCCCATGTGCTGCTAAGAAGAAAGTATATTCACTCATTTATGGATGAAATATCCTATATATGTCTGTTAAGTCTAAATTATTGGTTGCTTTATTGAGTTCTATAATTTCTTTGTTTAGTTTTTGCATGGAGGATCTATCCAGTAGTGAGAGAGGTGTGTTAAAATCACCCAGAATTACTGTGTTGTGGTCTATTTGATTCTTGAAATCAAGAAGGGTTTGTTTTATGTACATAGATGCTCCATTTTGGGGGAAATATTATATTTACAATTGTTATGTCTTGTTGATGTATGAATCCCCTAAGCAGTATGAAATGTCCTTCTTTATCCCTTTTGATTAACTTTGGCTTGAAGTCCACTTTATCTGATATGAGCATGGATACCACTGCTTGTTTATGCAGTCCATGTAAGTGATATGTTTTTCCATCTGTTTGTGGATGTCTTTGCCTATGAGGTGAGTCTCTTGGAGGGAGCATATTGTTGGGTCTTGTTTTTTAATCTAATCTGCTAGTCCATGTCTTTTGATTGATAAGTTAGACCATTGGCATTCAAGGTTGTGATTGAGATGTGATTTGTATTCCTGGGGCATTTTGGTTTATTTCTAGTTTTTCATTTGAATTAGTTTCTGCTTTGATTGACTATTCCTTTAGTGTAGTAGTTCCTCCCTTTGTTAGTTTTCACTATTTTTTTTCATTTCATCTTCAGAATATTCTATAGTGCAGGCTTCCTAGATGTGAATTCATTTAACTTTTATCATGGAAGGTTTTTATTTCATCTTCAAATCTGAAGCTTAATTTTGCTGGACATACATTTCTTGATTGGCATCGATTTTCTTTCAGAGCTTTATATATTTTATTCAGGACCTCCTAGCTTTGAGGGTCTGAGTTGAGAAATCAGCTGAGATTAGATTGGGTTTCCCCCTATATGTAATCTGATATTTTTCTCTTGCTGCCTTTAAAATTCTATCCTTATTCCGTATGCTAGGCATTTTCATTATAATGTGCCTTAATGTGAGTCTATTTTAATTTTGTACATTTGGGGTCCTGTAAGCCTCTTGTATTTGATTTTCCATTTCATTCTTTAGCTTTGGAAAATTTTCTTATATTATTTCATTGAAAAGATTGTGCATTCCTTTGATTTTTATTTCTACACCTTCATCTATCCTGATAAATCTTAAATTTGGTCTTTTCATGTTATCCCATAATACTTGGAAGTTGTTTATGGTTTCTTAACATCTCTCTGTGGTCATCTCTCTTTTCAAGATTATATATTTTGTCTTCATTGCCTGAAGTTCTATCTTCTAAGTGGTCTAGTCTGTTGGTGATGCTTTCTATTGAATTTATAATTTGATTTATTGTTTCCCACATTTTAAGGATTTCCACTTTTTTTCAGAATCTCTGCCTCTTATTGAAGTAATTTTTCACTTTCTGTATTTTCTGTATTTTCTGTCTGATTTTATTCTTTATACCATTCTTTACTTCACAGATCAGTTTAACTGTGTACATTCTAAACACATTCTCTGACATTTCTTCCAATGTGGTGTTGATGATTCTATTATTGGAATATCTTGTTTTGTTTGTGTGACATTTTTTCCCTTGCTTTTTCATGTTGTTTGTCTTCTACCATCTAACAGTATGGGTCTGAGGCAGTAGAGTTTCTATCCTATGGACTTATAGTGTATCTGAAGGTTTCCAGTACCTCACTGCTTAGTGGGTGACAAATAATCACAATCAAAGCAAGATACAGCATCAAACCAAAAAGTACCTATTATGATATCTATAATGTTAGTTGTCACAGTAAATACAAATGCCTCTAATAAAAGCAGCAAGTTTCCAAAAGGATTTACAATTTCAAATGGTGCACATGGAAAGAACAGAAGTGATATAGGGTGTGATGATTATGAGGGAGGAGAAGAGAAGACAGAAGTAAAAGTTTAAAGGAAGAGTGAAAGAGAGAACAATAGAGATTGACCATTAGCAGAAGAAAAGAGAGAATCAAGGGGAACAGGCATGAGAAAAAAAATATATATGTAAAGTAAAAATTTAACAAAATGAAAATGGAAAACTACAAAAAAATGAAAATATACTAATCAAACATCCTAGTTCAAAATCAAACTAATGTATTAAAACAAACTGGCTTCAAAATGCTAGAACTGAGAAAAAATAATGAATAGGAAAATGTATAAATGTCCATGTACCATCAAGGTCACAATTTAAAAGAAAAAGAAACAAAACAAAGAAGCAAAAAAAAAAAAAAAAAAAAAAAAAACAAGAAAATAATTCTTGATGGAAAGTTAAAGAATTCTTTCCATTGGAGTACAAAATATTCTCAGCTCTCCTCTCAGCAGTTTCAGGTGGGGTTGTCTAAAGCACAATTCTCCACCCTCTGGATTGCTCCAGTGAAAGAGGTAATCCTGTAGGTGGAATTTCTGGAGGCAGGTTTAGGCTTTGGTGGGCTCCAGGCTCTTTGCTAAATTCCAGTTGGTCTGGAGATTTTAAATCAGCACACCTCAAGGACCCAGTGCTTGCTGGTCCAAGTTGTAAAACTTTACCCCAGGATTTCCCCTAGGTTCCACTTCTGTGGTGGGGGAGCCAATTCTTTTTTAAAATTTTTTTAGTTGTCAATGGACCTTTATTTTATTATTTATATGTGGTGCTCATGCTAGAGAAGTACTCTACCACTGAGCCCCAACCCCAGCCCCATGGGAGAGCCAATCCTTAATCTCTTTATGTCACCTACAGACCCCACACTTTCTGGTCTGGGTTTCATTCTCCAATCGCTCCTGTCCCTGCCCTTCTGAGTTCCCAGCCAGATGCATCTCTCCCAGCCAGTCCTGCAAGCAACTGGATTGGACGGGGAGGAGTAGAGCCAGGTGGGTTTCCAAGACCAGTTGTCTCCTGTGTAAACCTCTCTCCAGGTTTGATTTTCTCCTGGTCACTTAAGTACACTCAATGTCGTTCAGTGTGTGCTTATTGGGCCTGTACTTTGGGCCAAACTCAGGTTTGCCAGGAATTGGCTTCCTCAACTTCTGGCCCCCAGCTATGGCTGCAAAGTGATTCCTTCCTTTGTCTTCCACACACACACACACCGCCTAGAGAGATGGTGACTTCTTTCCCCACACTCAGATATCATGCTGTGCATTTTTAATGTTTGTTGGGCAATGTCCTTGATCTCTAAATGCTCTGAACCCAGACACACCTTGGGCCTTCCCAATATGTGGGTTTCTTTAATTCTCTTATCCCTCTGTTGTGCTCACAGAGGGATCGCTGTGGTTGGTGCTTCTGGCTAAGCCATGGTAGCAACTGTGCTGGTGGGGTTCTTTTCCTTATTATAGCCAACCTCCTGTGTCCCCAGTCTGCTTTGAATATCCAGTTTTAAATTCTAGTAACCCCCCATTTTTTTCTTTTCTTTTCTTTTCTTTTGTTTTTTTGTTTTTTGTTTATCCACCTTGTGGAGAAGCTGCCTGCCTGCTTTCTTGGTTTCATGCCATGTAGCAGCCAGGAATGTGACCTCCTCTATCCCACCCTCTTGGATCCCCCTGTGGATATACTTTTGCATGATTATAAAGGTCAAAAGCCGTAAGTTGAACCATCCTAAGCCTGAAACTCTCTATAGTCTGTGACGACTTAAGAATTAACATTCACCATACAGAACAATGACTTTATGACCTTTGCCAGCAAATGGATGGAACTGGAGACTATCATGCTAACTGAAATAAGCCAGTCTCCAAAAGTCACAGTTAGAATGTTTTCTCTGATATGTGAAAGTTCATTCAAAATAAGGGGGTATAAAAAAAGATTAGAAGAAAGATCAGTGGAGTAGATAAAGGGGAATAAAGGGAAGGGAGGAAGAATGGGACAGGGAAAGAGTGAAATGAACCTGACCTAACTTTCCTATGTACATATATGAATATACCACAGTGAATCTCACCATCATGTACATCCACAAGACATTAATTTTAAAAAGCCATAAGAAAACAGCAGAAAGATCAGTAGAGTAGAGGGAAGGGAACAGAGAGAAGGAAAGATAGGGAGAGAAGAAGGACTGGAACAGAATTAGAACAAATTGTATTCCATTCTTTCATAATTATGTCAGAATGAATCCTATTGTCATGTATAATTATAAAGAACCAATTAAAATGACAAAAAAAGAAGGAATAAGTGAAAGTAGGGGAAAAAAATGAAAGGAGGCAGAACCAGTTGGTGGCTAAAATTGTCTTCTCACAGACACACCAAATTAAACAGCTATTCACACACCAGATTTCCTTTACAAAAGCTAAGGAAATCTGGTAAGAGACAATAGCGCCTGTTTTTAGTATGACAAAATGAAAAAATGTATTGAAGAAAGCAGGAAGGAAAGCATTGCCTTTGTCAATCCTCCCCTGATGCTAACCAGCCCAGTGCAAGAAGATATGCCTTCTGCTTGGTAGAGAGAGACAGTATTAAGTCTGGGCCTTAGACTTTCAGCACAGTACCAGGCCCACCACAGTGAAACTAGTGCTGGAGAGAGCCTCTTTACGCTTACCACCAGGCCAAATACCTGCTGGCTGAGCAGCCGTAGCTGCATTATATGAGGCACCTGAAGGCCTCTACCACCTCTCTCAATCTCAGCAGTTGGTTGCTGGGGAGTAGAACTTCACCTGTTGAGGAGAAGGTCACAAATGCTAGCACAGAACTTTGTCTTGGAGCCCAGTTCCAGGGCTTCCATGGTGAAAACCAGCCCCCAGTAAAAATTAAAGACTCCTTATGAGCAAGAATTTGCAAATGGAGCCTGCAGACTGACCCAACATCTGACAGAGAACTATGTATCTGTGGGATAAACATGAGTTTTGATCTACATCATTTTCAGTCCTAGAGTGACCCAAGACACTCCCTTCCTCCTGAGACTGGGAAGATCCATGTGGCTATGAGACTCAGAGGGCACCCCAGTTTATCATCAACTTTGGTGGCCAAAAGGCTGTCTCTACCACAAATCTGCCAACCTTGGGAAACACAATGTTGCTCAGCCAGTACTTGCAGATGGAGCTCTAGAATTGCCCTGGCACCAGGGAGACCTGTGTGCCAGTGGAAAAAACTTGCACTGGCCTGTATCACCACCAGATGTTATGTCAATCTCAGTATACTCCCGAGAATATGCAGATCCTTGTAGCTATGGGTTCAGATGTGACCTAGTTTAGTGTCAGATTAGGTGACCAGGGGAGCTACCAACACTACACCAAGGGAATGTTGGGCATGGTGCAAGGCCGCATTTGCTGGGAGTATATAACAGTAGTAAGCACAAGACTTCCTTGAAACTTAATGCTGAGCTGGCAAACTCTGACACTGGGCATATCCTAATGCCTGCTGTTCCCAGATCTACCTATAGATGGAGTCTCTGCACTAGCTCTGGACTAGCTCTTTTGCCAGGGAAAGACACTTGACTCCAGACTATGGATCTTCGGTTCCACCTAGCATCACCTGTTGCTATTTGTGGTGATATTGGGCCATGATTTCATCTCAGTCTCCCTCAGCAAAAGGCAGCTTATAGCAGTGTGGGCTTTTGTCCTCCCTTTTGTTGTGTTAGGCTATTGACTTTTGGTGTGACAAAGCTTGGTGGCATTGGTTGTCAGTGGAGTATAGGGATTGTCCACCTATGGTGATACTGCCTAGAGATGGACAAATCCTGCAGAACCTAACCATAAATAGGTAACTGTGAATGAGGCATCAGGACTTACCTATGGAGGGACTTCTACGGATGGGTTATTCTCTTTTTGTATTCTTCTGGCTAATTCTGAACTACACACAGAAGTGTATTTGGAACAAACCTGGGCTTGGATTGCCTACTAGTATTTAAACAGTGACAGCACAACTACTATAAAACACTAGTAAATCCAAATCTAAGCCCCATCCAGTGATGAAACAGTGCAAGGGATACAAGCTAGAGAAAAAAATGCAGCTTTTTCAGAATTTCTGAAAAGACATAGGTAGACTGGCATAAATGCCTAATCCTTCAATAGCCAGAAAATGTTACATGCCTAAATGCATCAGGGCTTTCAGGAAACTCAATTCACCTCATAAGCAAAATAAGATGTCAGAAGATGACCAGATAGTAATCAGTGTGGAGAACTTTCAGAGGTTGTAAAACAGTTGTTTCAAAGAAACACAATGAGCCTGAAGGAAACACAAACAAATGTTTCAATACTCTAGAAGAAGAAACTTAACCAAGAAGCAACTAAGAAACAAAAACAAAGGGGCTGGGGATATAGCTCAGTTGGTAGAGTGCTTGCAAGCACAAGGCTGTGGGTTCAATCCCCAGCACCACAATAAATAAATAAATAAATAAATAAATAAATAAATAAATAAATTCTTGAGCTTAAAACACACTCAGGAAAATAAAAAAGTGCAACAGAAGTCATCAGTATCAGGACAGATGAAACAGAAGAAAGAATTAATGAGCTCAAAGGCAGGCTACTCGAATATAATCAGTGGAGACAAAAACAAAGAATGAGGAAAACTTACAGGAACTTTGGAACAGTATAAATGGACAATTAAAGGGGTGCAAAATTTACTCAAATGACACTTAGATAAAAATATTACCTACATCCTTGATAACCATGGATGTAATCCAGCTTAATAAAATGTTAGCAAATAGAATTAAACCACACATTAAAAAGACTATACACTGTGATTAATTTGGTTTCACTCCAAGGTTGTAAGGATGGTTCAATATATGCAAATCAATAAGTGTAACCACAAGATAGAATCAAAGACAGAAATCACATCTTGATAGATTCAGAAAAATCCTTCAAATAAAATTTAAAACTTAGTCATGATAAAAGCTCTGAAGAAACTAGGGGTAGTAGGAATGTTGCCCAATATTTTAAAGGCCATGTATGACAAAACCAAAATAAACATCATACTGAGTGAAGAAAAATTGTAAGCAATGTAATAATATGAGGAAACTAACAAACCTTGTAGTAGGCTATGAATATTCAGGTATAAGAAGGTTAAAGGTTACCAATAAGTTTTAAATTTACCATGTCTACCCCAAGACATCTTACAGTCAAGCTCTCCAAAGTGAAAGATAAAAAGAAGATTCTCAAGAGTCCAACAGAAGAGGAACAAAGTACCCGTACTTATGTCCCAATTCACCTGACAGACTTCTCAACAGATACATTACAGGCCAAGAAAGAGTGGCATGAAACTTTCACAGTACTGAAGGAAAAACAGCTAAAACCACAGACACAATAAAAAGAAACAAAGAAGCAAACAAACAAAAATCCCTGCCAACCAAAAATAATGAACTCAGCAAAACTCTCCTTTAGAAATAGAGACATAAAGACATTCCCAGACATACAATAGCTGTGGGAATATATCTCCATTAGACTTGTCCTAAAACAAATGTTAAAGCAAGGTTTTCAAACTGAGAGAAAGAGATGTTAGTAAGAAGACAAAACAGGAACATATAAAATACATTATCACCTCAGTATAAGGAGAAAATCATTTCATAATATTCAACATCCCTTCATGATGAAAGCACTGAACCAATTAGGCACAGAAAAATGTAATCTCATCATATTAAAGGATATTTAAATTTTTTATTTTTTACTTAATCACATGTAATATTGTGTTTTATTGTGGTATATTCCTACATGAACATAACATACTTTGATCAGTTTAATTCCCTAGTACCTCCCCTTGCCCTCCCCGACTCTCTCCCCTAGTCCCTTTCCTCTATGCTAATAGTATCCCTTCTATTTTTATGAGATCCTCCTTCTTTCATTTTTATTCTAACTTTCACATATGAAAGAAATCATATGGCACTTGTCTGATCTATTTCACTGAACATAATGCTTTCCAGAACCATGCATTCTCCTGCAAATGACATACTTTCATTCATTTCTATGGTTGAATAAAACTCCATTAGATATATACCACATTTTCTTTAACTCTTCATGTGTTGATGGACATGGACAACTCAACTGGTTCCATAATTGGGGTAATGTGGCTTGTGCTCATATAAAGATGGGAATACATGCATCTCTACAGAATGTTGTTATTAATTATTTTCTCAAAAAATTAAAGGTAGAACTACCATTCTATCCAACAGTCCCACTGCTGGGATTAGCCATAGGAAATGAGGTTGGTGGTTGAAGAGACAGCTGTACTCTTATGTTCATAGCAGTGTTATTCACAATAACTGAGGAATGGAAGTGTCCATTAACTGATAAATGGATAAAGAAAATGTACATATTCACAAGGAAATTCTCTCCAGCCACAGAAAAGAATAAAAACAACACAGATGAAACTGCAGATAATTATTTTGAGTGGAATAAGCCAAACAGAGAAAGACAGTATTGCTCATCTATGAAACCCAAGAAAGTTGATCTCACAGAAATTAAGAGTAGAATGTTGGTTACCAGAGACTGGAGAGAGTAGGGGGGTGATGATTGGGGGGAAGGTTGACTAACGGGTATTAAATGACCCTTATATAGGAGCAAGAAGTTCTGGTTTGCTATCTATCACACAGTAAAGTGACTACAGATGAAAATAATGAACTTGGCATTTCAAAACACTAGAAAAAGAGATTTTGAAAGTTTTCACCATAAAAATGGATATGTTTAACCTGTCTTAAACTTTATTCAAGTGTATAAATGTATCAAAACTTTCTGTGGTCCCTGATTAATGTATACATGTGTAATTTTATATCTTATGTATCAAATTTAAATAAAGTTAAAAATAAATTAGCAATATAAATTCAGAGCAACCACAAAAAATACTGCAATGATTGATTGAGGCTGAAAGTAAACTGATAAATTAACATGAAATGTTAAAATAATATTAACTGAAATCAAATTATCTCAGAAAAATTGAGGGATAGGAATGGAAAAGCCAGAAACAATGGAAATAAATAGCAAAAAATAGGACTAAGCACACATGTACCAACAATTGGTTAAAACGTAGATGTGCCAAACATTTCTATTATAGGAAAGAGATTATCACATTGCAATTATAACTTAGACCCTACTCTATCCTGTCTAAAAAACACATTCTTTCTTACAAACCAAAGATAGACTGAAAATAAAAGGGTAGAAAAAGATATGCCACATGCACATTAAGTAAAAGAAAACTGTTAGGTCTGTCAATAACACCAAAGTAGGCTAAAATAAGGTGTTTTTCCAAACATAAAAGAGGATAATTTTCATTAGGCAAATGGCAATAACAAATCCATGTCCATTTAACAAGAGATTCAGAATGAATTATGGAAGACTCAAATTGAGGAGAAATTACACAAAAAACAAGCATTTGGAGATTTTATCAACTATATCTGTTGGGTTTTCCATCAAACAGACACTAAGATGAAGATAAAGATTTTAAAGTTTTATTGAGGGAATATCCTCTGTAAAATGTAGAGGAAATTAACATCCCCAAAGAGGAAATAGCTACCCATGATACAGACCTGAAAAGTTTTTGCCAAATAAAAAGTAAACTATAGAACAATGTGGCTAGGGTGGGTCCTTGTCTCACTCTCCTGTTCTACTCTTGGTTAGAGCTGCCTTGAGATGAGTATGATCTTCAAAATGCTGAGGCAGATTTAAATAGTTAACATCTGGAGGTTTCAACTAATTCTTTTCATTTGGGCAATGCGTCCCTTCCTGATGAGAGACCTGAGAAATACATCTTAAGGTTTTGCTTAACAGTTCAATCTCGGGATAGGAAGAACAATTATACCAAACAAATCAGTAAGTGCAATAGATATTTCCCATGCACCCTCAACACATGGCGCCTGCACTAATGTAATACCACATGCTAGGGAATGAAACTGGACTCAGTATATTGCAAAAACTTAAATAATTACAGGGTGTGTTCAACAACATCAGTAGAATTATAACAGATACCAAGTACAGAAAGAGATCTGGAAAAATCCAAACTACATGAAAATTAAACAGCATACTTTGAAACAACCCATGACTGAAAGAAAAAAATAAGAAACATTTTGAATTAAATTTTAATGAAAACACAACTTATCCCAGTTTAGGTTATGAACTCAAACAATACATATGGGGAAATACATGACTTCACTCTTGATGTTAGAAAATAGGAATGTTCTAAAATCAAAGACTGAAGTCTTTACCTTAAGAAACTACAGAGACTAGCAAATCAAACAAATAAAAGTAGAATAAAGGAAATGATAAAATGACAGCTGAAAAGAATACCAATTCTAATAGGAAAGCAAAAGCTTAACTAAGTTAGAAGTTATTTCTTTTAAAAAGAATAATATTGGCAAACCCAGAGACAGACACCAGGCCTCAGCCCAGTGCAGACCGATGAGAGTTCCCCACCTGGGACATCAGCCCAGAGCGCTCCCATGGGTCCTCACGGGGCAGCCAGCACAGTCCAGAGGCAAGAGCCTTCAGCGCAGGAAGGGAGCACAGAGGAGAGGACACTTGGGTCATTACCTCCTGGGAACCAGATCAGAGGCTTGCATTCAGCTCAGCCAAGTCCGTTGAGAGATTCAGGTCCAGGAGGCAGACCAGAGACAGACATCAGGCTCAGGTCAGTGCAGACAGGTGAGAATTCCCCACCGGGGTCCTTGGTCCAGAGTGCTCCCACGGGATTTCCACATGGAAGCAGCTGCCAGGAGGACCAGCCCAGAGGTCCAGACATACCCTAGACTGCCCAAGCCCATGATCTAGTGTTACTGAAGACTAGGAGGTAAGGTTTTGGAAACCTGCAGGGACACCACAAGTCTATAGGGTGGAAGCTGCAATACCTCAGATTCTCATGGATAGAGGGGAACATACATGAGCAACATGAGAAAACAGGGGAAGAAAGTGTCTCAAACAAACCTAGATGCTACATCATGAGAATCCAATGATAGCAGGGCAGAAGAAATGTCAGAAAGGGAGTTCAGAGTGTACATAATTCAAATGATCAGAGAAGCAAATGATGTGATGAGAGAGCAAATGCAAGCAATGAATGATCCCACCAATCAACAGTTAAAAAAACAGTTACAGGAAGCTAAAGATCAATTCAATAAAGAGATAGAGATTCAGAAAAAAAAAAAAACAAACAGAACTCCTGGAAATAAAGGAAAAAATAAGCCAAATTAAAAAGTCAATAGACAGCATAAGCAACAGGCTAGATCACCTGGAAGAGAGAACCTCAGACACTGAAGACAAAATATTTAATCTTGAAAACAAAGTTGACAAAACAGAGAAGATGGTAAGAACAAAGCCTACAAGAATTATG
>JAJEJO010049210.1:0-14479 GCA_020662805.1 Glaucomys volans
TTATTACTATAGATGTTGAACATTTTTTCATATATCTGTTGATTGCTTGTAGATCTCTGAATTGTCTGCTCATTTCCTTAGCCCATTTATTGATTGAGTTATTTGTATTCTTGGTGTAAAGTTTTTTGAGTTCTTTATAAATTCTGGGAGATTAGTGCTCGATCTGACCTGTGTGTGGCAAAGATTTTCTCCCACTCTGAAGGCTCTCTCTTCACATATTGATTGTTTTCTTTGCTGAGAAAAAGCTTTTTAGTTTGATTCTATCCCATTTATTGATGCTTGCTTTTATTTCTTTGCTTTGGGAGTTATGTTAAGGAAATCTGGTCCTAAGCCAACATGATGAAGACTTGGATCTACTTTTCTTCTCTTAGGTGCAGGTTCTCTGTTCTAATTCCTACGTCCTTGATTGTGTTGAGTGTGAGTTTTGTGAGAGATAGGGGTTTAGTTTCATTTTTCTACATATGGATTTCCAGTTTTCCCGGCACCATTTGTTGTAGAGGCTATCTTTTCTCCATTGTATGTTTTTGGTAGGATAAAAAATCAACACTCATAAATCTAATGCATTTCTATTCATAAGTAATGAATTTCTTCTCTTTCCTCTGAAAGAGAAATTAGGAAAACTACCCCATTCACAATAGCCTCAAAAAAAAAAAATTGGGAATTAATCTAACAAAAGAGGTCAAAGACCTCTGCAATGAAAACTACAGAACACTGAAGAAAGAAATTAAAGAAAACCTTAAAAGACAGAAAGATCTCCCATATCTTGGATAGGCAGAATTAATATTGTCAAAATGGCCATGCTACCAAAAGCGCTATACAAATTTAATACAATTCCAATGAAAATCTCAATGTTGTTCCTCATAGAAATAGAGAAAGCAATCATGAAATTCATTTGGAAGAAGAAGAGAACCAGAATAGCCAAAGCGATCCTTGGCAGGAAGAGCAAAGCAGGAGATATCACAATAACAGACCTTAAACTATATTACAGAGCAACAGTTATAGTTATAAAAACAGCATGGCATTCGCACCAAAATAGACAGGTAGACCAATGGTACAGAACAGAGGACATAGAGCCAAACCCAAATAAGCACAATTATCTCATTTGTCAGTGTTTAGAAAGAGAAATTCATACTGCAGCCTCCCAGGCCTCTTGACTTGAAGTTTCTCCTGTTAACCAAGAGCAGCCTTCTGGATGGCAGGGCCAATAGTAATTGCTGACACCTGTGGTACCTGCAGGGTGAGTGGGAGATGACCGATGAGACCAAGAAGTCTACGCAGAACACTAACTGTGTCCACCATACCACCATATTAAACTCAAGCCACTCTTCACATTTCACATCCTCCTTCACTACTTTGGATTTGTTTCCTCTTTATATTTTTTTAATTTAATCTACTAGGTATGTTATTGAATCATTTTTCCTAATTATTCATGTGTAATTTTTTCTTCTGTTTCTATTTCAATGAAGCTGTGCTTGGAGAGATATTTTTAATTATGTGATCTTTTTCTTTCAGTACAAAATCCTCAGTAACTAGAATAATGCCTTGCACTCACCAACTATTGATCAATAAAATAAAGATTAGGTGACTTAATAAAAGAATTCTTAATTACAATACAATTAAGAATATTAGCACCATGCTCTAACCAACAGAGCTGACTGCAACACAATGAAGAATATTGTATTGATATATAATAATTATATAGTAGTTGTAATGCATAATTGCAATCTTTGATAGCATGAAATAGCATAAATATACTTAATATGTAATTAAGAATTCTTAATATACTAAAAAAAGTAGGCACTCATCAAGTGTAGCTTCTTTATTCTAGGAAAAAAAAAACAGTAGTTTTATATGAAAACTGAAATCACTTTTTTATGTAAAGTACCAAATGTAACAAATAGTTTAATATTTTGGGATCCAGAGTTGCAAACACTCAACTCTGTAGTGTGACAAACACTACAGACAAGACAATGAATAGGTATAATTGTGCTCCCCAGAAACTTTATTTATTAAGAAAGGGGAAAGCATACTCCTCTCCTCCTCAATCCAGGAATTTCCCAAAGAACCTGTGAACTCTTCATCAGGAAGAATTAAAAGAAAAAATTATACCTGAAGTCTCACTGAAGCACTTGCATCAAAGTCATCCCTTGATGTGTCCATCAATCCCAAACTGTTTTATCATAATCTCTCTCCAATCTTAAGTATCAAAAAATACATATTGAAACTGATGTTCAAACCTCATGAACATTCTAATTGTCTTCTTTCCTGCAAAGATAGTACTAAAAATTTATAGTGACCTTCATGAAAGCTGTAAGCAATAAACTCAGTTTGGTCTTATCTACGGAATATTTTGACAATATTATAAGGAACTCACATTTGACATTTTGCTATGCCTTCTGGTGCTTATTCATGCTTTCTTCCTTCTGGAATATACACATATCCTACTTTTACAAGGCATTACAGTCCCTTCAGGATTGCTATGGTTTGGATATGAGGTGTCCCCCCAAAACTCATGTGTGAGACAATGGAAGAAGGTTCAGAAGAAAGAAATGATTGGGTTGGGACAGTCTTAACCTAATCAGTGAATTAATCACTGGTGGGATTAACTGAGTGGTAACTGGAGGCAGATGGGGTGTGACTGGAGGAAGTAGTTAATTGGGGGGCTAGCTATGGGGTGTATTTTGTTTCGGGAGAATGGACTCTCTTTCTTTCTGCTTCCTGATCACCATGATGTGAGCTGCTTCCCTCTACCACCCTCTCTCACCATGATGTTCAGTCTTACCTCAAGCCCTGAAGAATGGGCCTACCTGTCTATGGACTAAGACCTCTGAAACCACGAGCCCTCAAATAAACTTTTCCTCCTCTACAATTGTTCTGGTCAGATCTTTTAGTCATAGCAGCGAAACAGCTAACTAAAACAAAGATGTAGTCAAATCATCTCACCATCAAGGCTCCTTCCCTAAATTGCCTGTTAAAAAATCATCTTTCCAACCCATGGGTACCCATGGTATATGTCTTTAGATTAGTGGCATAAGAAAAGAATTTGGAGCCAAGGGATGTAAGTTTGAATATTGTTCCTACTTCTATGAGTAGACTGTTTTAAACCTGTTTCTTGCAATCTTTTATCCACTTTTCCTCATTTACAAAATGACATTCTTACAATCCACTTTATATGATTTCTTGAAGAGCTAAATGATCTACTAAAGGAAACTAAATTTTATTTGTTGAATATCATGTTTCAATAGATGTGACAGTAGTTTCAATGCAATTTGTTTGCCTCTCTGAAAATTTACTTATCTATGAGTAATAAAATGTATTTTTCTTAACTTTATTATTTTTAATTCTTCCCAATTCATTGGATTATTTTATGATTTTAGCTTCCCTCTGGGACTAGATGCTTCAGATACTATTATTAGTATGCATGAAAAGTACTTACTGGTCTGAAAAAAATATGTTTTGTCAGTAAGTAAAACATAAAAGAAGAAAAGTTAAAATCTAAACTCCTTGATATTATTCTAGGTTGAGGGAGAGAATGTTTCTGAAATCAATATATTCAACTCCTTTGAAGTAACTTAAATTTTCTTATTCCCTGAACCAAATTTTGATAAGTTCACTCCCCACTCTGTAACATATACTTCATACCATGGATGCACATCAATTGTTTAACACTTGTGTGAGTATGTTTCCCTAAGTTGAGTAATAGCAATGGCAAAATCCATTAAGTCATCTTTTTCACACCCAGACTTTTCCAGCTGATGACGCACTGTGCAAGCAGATGCAAAGCACAAAAGCTTCAGGTAAAACTCTGTCTCTTGCAGTTAGGAATTTAAAATTTCATACACCAAAGGGGCAGAAGAAAAGCATCCACTGACCAATGGTAAGAAACTCTTTCAAAGTTTTGAAATTTTAAAATATGGGAAATATGCATAATTCTATTTGACAAATGCTTAGAAATCTACAAGTGACTATCCAAGAAAGACCAATAACAAATGTATTTATCTTTACCAGAATGTTCTCCAATAAACATGAATGTAACTACATAGACCAGCAGCTTGGAACTGGGATATCCTAAGTTACCTGTGTAACTCTTAATTTGCAATACGTTTCCATCACCTGAATTTTTTTGCATTATTAGCTTCCAGTGTTTGAATCAAATATTAACATGACTCAAGAAATTAAACATCAATAGTGTGTAACTTAAGAGGGTAAACCTTGCACTGTGGTTTATCTAGAGCTCTCAAAGTGAAGAAATAGACTCTAGGGAAGTAAGAAGAAAAAAAGAACAGATTGCAGAGGATAAAGGCCAAACCCTGTGTGTACATTCTAGTGGGAATTTAATTTCTCTAAAAGCAGATTGGAATATTTTTCTCAAATTGTATTTCCTATAAAAATACTATTTTTTTCCCAGGGAAAAGAAATGTTTATCTCTGTTGCTCATGCAAGCAACTCACACATCTAATTTCAAGATTAGATAGCAGAGTTAAATGATAAGATTCAGTTTTAGAAACTGTCTTATTTCTTTGCTTAAATTATAATAGTAGTCAGGACATAGCTCTTTAGACAACAACTCCTTTGTGATACAATAAAGAGACCTTCTCTTTGCTCATTTATTTTCAGATTTTCTATTTAAACAAGTACTTTGAACTGTTTTTCTGGTCACTAGTTTCCCACATCTACTTCATTTTGAGGCTTGTGGTATCGTTAAGGCAAACCATGCCCATGGATCAGTCTGCTTCCCTCAGTTCACCTCACATGCATTTAATGCCCTTCGTAAGGAATTTGGTTCTTCCCTCACATTAATGAAGCCATCAATTATGAATTTAAATTCCAAATATCAATTACCTTTCATGTGATATTTCATATGTTTATGATGTTAAAACTGTACTTCCTTTACTGTAGGAAGGAAGGAAGTATTATATGATACAGTAGAAAAATTACAGACTTATTAGGTGTGATACCTGTTACATTCAAAATTATAAGGGGCAGTGACTAATATGGCATTCACAATTCCTTCAGCTAGGTTAAACTTTAGACAAGTTGTTTCCTGACTATAAGCAACCTGACCTTCCTTCACTGATAGTATTTATTTTAGAAAATTTGCAAGTGTGAATTCATTGTCTGCCCCTTTTGAGAGATATAAGCCCTATCCCAGCTTCTTGCCAGTTTTACAACTCAGGAATGTTTTCCTCAAGTACCTGAGCACCAATCCTTTGAAATGTAATCATGGAAGGAGGTAGCACCCTTGCCTTTCAATCTTAGTGGAAGAGCTGGAACCTTATTTTCAAAAGGGATAGCTAGCAAATACCTAATCACATTGAACAATGTCCTCACTGATGTCTTCCAGTACTTTTCCACTCTGTCTCCAGCACCTGAAATTCCTCCCACTGTTTGCGCCAGTGGACCAAACACTCTTCCCTCCCTAATTATAACAGTCTTGAATAAATTCTTCCCTGCCTATTTAACGACGACAGTTATAATTTTTATTTGGCAACACTAGACATCAGGGAAATCTGGGCCAGTCTTTTTTATTTTTATCTATTTATTTATGGTACCAGGGATTGAACCCAGTGGCACTTAACCAGTGAGTCACATGCCCAGTTGTTTTTCATATCTTTATTAAGGCACAGAGTCTCCCTAAGTTGCTCAGGGCCTTGCGAAGTTGCTGAGGCTGGCTTTGAACCTGCAGTCCTCCTGCCTCAACCTCTGGAGCCACTGGAATTACAGGCGTGTGCCACTATGGCGGGCTCTGTGGCCAGTATTTTAATTCCATATTCCAGGATAGATAATTCTTTTGTGAAAAATGGTGATTGCCATTATTTTGAGGATTAAAATAGGTCTGATAAGGGAGCTCTTTGCTGTCTAGCTCTCTGCAAAAGTAAAGTACCAATGTTATCAAAGTCTGATCATGAATTAACTTAAAACAAACATGCCAATAAATACTGCAAGTTGTCCTCAGGCTTCAACTCCTCCACCCCCATCCTTCTGCTTCCACAGAAATGTGTGGTTCTTATACCAGTTTTCATTGGGTCTTCTGTCATATTTATGATGTTTTTCAAGCTAAAACTTTCTTTGGACCCCCATATATCATACTCTGTCAGTACATAATAGTATCATTAAGTTCCTTGCAAGCAGTAACCAAAAATACTTTATACCCTCATGCAGCACAGTGACTCAAAGAAATACTGTAAATGAAAGTCATTTCAAAGGTAACTGGATTATAGAGTAGTCTACTCACTATTGTATCATGGAAAAAAAGGAGGGACACAGGGATGGTAGGAGGGAGACAGGGAAAGGAGAAGAGTAGAGAGGGAGGAAGAAAGAAAGAGATTCTATAAAGTGAAAAGACATTGTAAATTATATAAATTTCGAACTGTTTTTTTCTCTGTGATGAATGCCTGTGTCTCCTAATGTACATGACCAATGAAACTTCTTCATTTGAATATACATTTTTGTTGGGGGGGGGAAGGTTATGACACAGATTTTTTAATTAGAGACCAACAGGAAGGAGATTGGCAGGGAGAAAGTAGGAAAAGAAAGTTAGGAATAACTGCCTTAAAAAAAGTCTGGCAGATTAAAATCTTAAATATAGTTAAAGATAAACTAATTTACACAGTAATTCAATACATGAAACTTGGTACTCATTTCACTTCGGCTGGTGAGTCAGAAGATTATAAATCAGGAGACTGCCTAATCAAAGCTGAAACAAAATGAGCCACCAGAACAAGAATGGGCAGGAGCTGAAGATTCTTGCTCAACAGAAAACCAAAACTAACAGAAGGCTGTTCTTTAGCTAAGAAAAAAAGGAAAAAACTTCCCTAAGTTTAGTATGTGAAACCATAAGTTTCCAAAATATTTGAAAATTGGAAAGCTATTAGTAAATTTAAGGATTTGGATTTTTTTATTCATTCAAGAGTTTCAAGTACATGTTTGACTACATGAATGTTAAGAATGAACATCATGCACAATCATAGAAATGAAAAGTTGTACCCCACTTGTGTACAATGAATCAAAATGAAGTCTGTAAAAATTTTAAAAATAAATTAAAAAAAGAGTTTCATTACTTAAAAAAAGTAAAAATTGGTGTGAATCTTACTGGGATGCAGTTAAAATAAAAATTTAAAAAAACACAGAAATTGTGGTGTTCTTTTCCATTATAAGTTGACTAAAGGTAAAAATAATGTACTGTCAAACTGGGGATATAGCTCAGTTGGTAGAGTTCTTGCCTGGCAAGAACAAGGCCCTGGGTTCAATCCCCAGCACCGCAAAAGAAATGAATTGATTAATTAAATAATGTACTGTCTTTAAAAAATAAAAAATTAGAAGAAAGGCTTTTGAAAGTTTTCACCACATTTTCTTTTTTCCTTTAGGTATAGGAATCAAACCTAGAAGCACTCTTCCACTGAGCTTTCTTTATATTTTGAGACCCTTCTCACTAAGTTGCTTAGAGTCTCTGTAAGTTTCTGAGACTGGTCTTGAACTTGCAATCCTCTTGACTCAGTCTCCTGAGTACTTGTGATTATGGGCAGGCACCACCACACTGGGGACAATAAATGTTTTCAAGGTGACAAATATATTTAACCTGATTTAAATTATGCAATGAATACATGCATTGAAACATTACATGATTCATTGATATGTGTAATTTTGTTTTTCCATATCAGTTAAAGTAAATTAAAAATCTCTTCAGAGGAAGAAATAAATTATGAGTTAAGATTTTTAGGAAAAATAAACATTAATACTGAAGTTTTTGAAAAGTGGTGGGACTCGGGGGGTGGCCACGGAGAGGAGAAGCTATCGAGGAATCCAGGTCGCTGCTCGCCCTCGCTCGCCTCGCCCTCGGCCCGGCCCCAGCCCCATAGAAAAGACAGAGCTGATCCAGAAGGCCAAGCTGGCGGAGCAGGTCCACCGCTCAGACGACATGGCCACCTGCATGAAGGCCACGACGGAGCAGGGCGCCGAGCTGTCCAACGAGGAGCACAACCTGCTCTCCGTGGCCTACGAGAACGTGGTCGGGGGCTTCAGGTCAGCCTGGAGGGACATCTCGAGCATCTAGCGGAAGACTACACCTCCGACAAGAAGTTGGAGCTGATTAAGGTCTATTGCGAGAAAGTGGAGTCCGAGCTGAGGTCCAGCTGCACCACGGTCCTGGAATTGTTGGATAAGTATTTAATAGCCAATGCAACTAATCCAGAGAGTAGGGTCTTCTATCTGAAAATGAAGGGAGACTACTTCCAGCACCTTGCTGCAGTTGCATCTGGTGATGATCGGAAACAAACGATAGATAATTCCCAAGGAGCTTACGAAGAGGCATTTGATATGAGCAAGAAAGTGATGCAACCCACACACCCAATCTGCCTGGGGCTGGCTCTTAACTTTTCTGTATTTTACTGAGATCCTTAATAACCCAGAGCTTGCCTGCACACTGGCTAGAATGGCTTTTGATGAGGTCATAGCAGAACTTGATACACTGATTGAAGACTCAAACAAGGACAGCACCCCCATCATGCAGTTGCTTAGAGACAACTTAACATGATGGACATCAGACAGTGTAGGAGAAGAATGTGACCCAGCAGAAGGGGCTGAAAACTAAATGCAACCAGGGTATCATCCTTCTTCCCCCAAGAAACCTTTTTACACATCTCCATTCCTTATTCCACTTGGATTTCCTACAGCAAAGGAAGCCATTCATGTTTATAGTCTTTTCACACTGCAGCTTTGGGAGAGCTCCATTCCTTGATTTGTGTTTGTCTTTTAACAAGATTCCTAGATGACTTAAAGGAACATTAATGTCTTGCTGGCCTCCCTGGTGTGTAGTTACTGCTCTAGAAAAGTATTAATAGCTTCATTTCATATAAACATAAGTAACTTCCAAACACTTTAGTAGAGGACTAAAAATGTACCTGGTATTTAAGTTATCTGAACCAGTTCTCCAAGTGACTGTGTTTTGTATTACTGTGAAGATAAGAAAATGTAGTTAATTGCAATTCAAAAAGTGTTCTATATAACCTCTTAATTTCTACATTCCCTTCCTTATTCTTTGAGGGTTTCCTTTGAGTAAGCAACTTTTCCATACTCTTACTGTATTCCTTTTAAGTAGGAATCCAGAAGTATTAGATTGAATGAGAAAGCGCTTGACATTTCCTGGCCAGGGATCACAAATTGAAATACCTCCTGTGTGTCACACATTGTGGAGGTCATATCTATCTGTGATAATGGGGAGTTTCCTTATTCACTCATAATTTGAGAATTTTAATCAACTACCTACTTGATCTTTCTTACTTTATTATCTGATTACTCTTTATTTATCTGCAACAGAATGCTATAACACTTTGAAGGGATTTAAAAAATTTCCTTTCCTCGTTTCTAATACTCGTTCAGTATAACATGAGCTCAGCTCTGACTTCCTTGCCTCTGCAAATATCAGATAACAGGTAAGTTTAAAGACCACTGAGGAACCCTTAGTAATGAAAAAAGTAGCAATAGATGCTCAATTTAAGAACAAACTTTTTATTAATTAATGTATTTGAATCAGTTCCTTCTTTGTTTAAAGGCATATCCTAAGGGGAATGGAGAGGAAGAAGCATTAGGTATCGTGCCAAAATAGTGAACAAAAAAGACTGACAGTTAATTTACATGGTACAAACCAATGCTTTCAAGACACTAATGTTCCTTTAATTCATCTAGGAATCTTGTTAAAAGGCAGTTTTTGATTCAAGAGCTTAGGGAAGGGCCTGAGATTTGGGGTTCTACAAATCTCCCAGATGATGCTACTATCCTAGGCTATGAGCACTGTTGAGGTATCAGGGGATGAATCACAACTCAGTAAATGCTTTAGGCAATATTTTAAAGGATAAGGAATCAGAATTGAATCGATATCCAAGAAACATTGTATAAGACTTCAAAATGGGCATTCCTTGGACATGATCATCTAGGCTACCAGATTCCACAGAGCATCTCATAGCATGTCTTCGGGATATTTTACAACTCTGTAAATTACAAAGAACTGAAAACAATGCACATTATTGCCAGTAAGAGAAATGGATTTTGTCTCATATATTTCCACTTGATAATTGCCTTGTGAATATTGAACTTTTACTTCTATTAGTAAATCCTTTTCTCATTTCCAGTTGCACTTATGGGTTAGCTCTTCAGACAGTCCTGTAAACTATTTGACACAGCTTAATGATTTCCTCATTAATAAATGAGTATATAAACCTGCCCTATTTTCATTATCCATTTTAATGTGTCAAAATATTACCATTATAAATAACCTTTGAACATAACAAAGCACTTAATTTCAGAGATAAACTTTAAGCTGACCTGAGACATATCTCTAAGAAGCATTTACACGAAGAGAGCATTAGAAAAAGCATATTCTTGTAGGAGGAAGATTAAAGAAAAAAAAAAGGACAAGGTCCTGTCTTCTCAGCACCAAGAGCTAGTTTCATCAAGATGTGGCCTACTTGAGGCATTTCAAAATGAATGTAATAGATAAAGAAAATTAGCTCAGAAATTGAAAAAAGTGAGCAGATGAGGAAATCAATTCAGGAATTCCTGGTAATTGGTGTCACTTGTGGGATAGACAAATATTTATTCCAAACATAGGCAGAAACTAATAAATAACTCCATAGAAAGAAATAGGAGGTAAAAAGCCAGAAAAACCACATAGTTTTCTTTTAAATTTTGTATTAAAATCATTCTGAACTTATAGAGAAGGAACAAGATTGGTGTAGAAAGTCCTCATGAAACCAGATTCACCATGTAAAATATATTTTAAATAAATTCACCATTTAAAATATTTGATTGGTATTTCTCCCTCTCTTTTTCTCTCTTTCTCTCTCTCTTCTACTTATTTTCTTAAGCTTTTGACATTAGGTGTCCAGGATCATAATTCTTACAGGTTTAAAACAGGCTTCTAAAAGGGAATGGTATTATTCCTAAGAATAAAACGTAAATAGCAAAAATATTAAAATTTAGACTATTATAGTCGTAGAAGAGAAACTATTTGATCAATAGAACATACAAAAAGTTTTTGAAATCAATCCAAAGAACACAATATTGTAGCAGAATTTTTGTCCAAAATGAGAGCAAGATATGGTTTTTCTTTCCTGTGTACTATAGCAAACAGACATTGTTCTAAGTAGTTTAGAAAGGTTCCTCTAACTTCAATAGACAGATGGTTTGATCCACAGAATTTCTCTCATTGTATGTTTTTTTAAGAAATTAGAAACAAGTTTGTTAAGATTAAGTTGGTAAAACATTTCATGTGCAGGAGTGAAAATTTAGCCACACCACACACCTGCATTCTTGTTGAGATTACCTGTTCCCAATGTGCTATGCTGCCAGGGATTCTAGAACCCTTCCTTTCTGATCCACCAAAAACAATGCTGACACCTGGACTGATGAATTTGGCTGAGCCCAGTATTGGTGGACATTGAAGTTCAGGTCATTGCCCAATTTTTATAGGGTAGGGCTCCACTAAGACAAAAATGACTGTACAATATTAAAACATTGAAAACTAATTTAAAATAATATTTTGTAATGTGAGAATATATAAAAGTCAAATTTCAGTGTCCAAAAATAAAATTTTATTGGAACATAGCCATTCAATTTATTTGCATATCCTCTGTGGCAACTTTGCACTACACTGGTAGAGTTGAGTAGTTGTGACTTTAATCTCTCAGAAAACTTAAAATACTTCACATTTGGCCTTTTGTAGAAAAAGTAGAGTTTTGACTCCTGCTCAAGATGATACAAGGTGATCTGTCTCCTTCAACTATAAAAAGATGGACAGCAACAGCCCTGTCCAAATGTAAGTTTCTGTTCTAGTTTATGATGCTGAGATGTCAGGAGGCATTAGTCTCTCAGTTAAACGTCACAGGTTGCACACATTATAGTATGTGGAAAAAACTGCCCCCTGCTGCATTTCTTCCCTCCCTGGGGAACTGAATGGCCTAAGTATTCTGTACAATTTTCTCCCAGTGCTATTTTTTAAGCACAACTTTTCCCCAGATAAACAGAAAATATTTGGTTGGAAGATGACCATAAAATCTTAACTGGGAGGCCAGGTTCTATAAGGGTGACGTGGCCCATTTCATCCTTCAAGTTTTTCATTTACAAATTGTACAGCTGTATACAATCCATGGAAAAGTAATTCTTGTTCTTCCAGAAAAACTTAGAAAGGTTTGGAAGCATTTAAAACAATTCAGTGGGTAGATACCAAGGGTGTGAACACATCGTGAAATCCAAGTGGTGTGAACAATTATACCTTCAGAATTTCAACAGAATGCTCATTGAGAAACACTGTTTTAAAGTATATAAAAATTTTTTATTATCTATCTCTCTAAGCACAATCAAAAAGAATTTGATGCCCATCAGACTCAGAAAGAACATACCACAAGAAAAATGAAAACATTCAGCTGGAAGACAAGAGTCCAAGTCTCCCAGGCATATGGAACTTTATTGCCACCATTTGGAAACAAGTTATGTATTATTTACTAGTTTTATAAGCTTAATTTAATTTAGAAACCAATGTTCTCTTTATCATGTAACATTTTTAAAAGAGTATCAAAAATTTCTCCATTTTAATATGATGAAGATTAAAATAATTTCCAAATTATATTACAATGAAAGCCATGAACATTTAGGTTTTACTCCATTTTTTTCTATATATTTCTTCATATGAATCATTTTTCTTAATTCTACCAATAACCAATAGTTAACCTCATAGATTTTAGCCCTAACAGAGGTGTTGGTAACCTTTGATGAGCTTAACTAAAGGACCTATTATTTAACCTTGGAATTAACCATTTTCATTATTAGCATAGTAACTCAATGTCAGAACTATGTCCCCCACCACCCCAACCAAAAATGTCTAGGATTTTAACAGAACAAAAAATGTAAATGATTCCAGGATTCTTAAGCTGCATTGATCAAAGAAACTCACAATGGGTTAAGGTGTCATAAGAGTTGGTAATCTTCCTGTCTTACTGTTTAAAATATTACCCCGGAGACATAAGGTATTTTTGGATCTCTAGTTAATCCACTATCACTAATCTGTCCTGTATGTGCATGTGACTTATACATTATGACTCAACTTGAAATAGCACTTTTTACTTTCCTAAACCTGTGAAAGAAAGAATAATGATTCCTGTTCTTTATCAAAAACAAAACAGCAGTTCTTAAGGCATAGACAGATTCTGGGAAGACTGACTGAGTAAAAATTTGAAGTCTTGATTTATTTTGGGATCCTGAGCCAGACTGTAAAGGTTATGGGTAGATTCTCAGAAAGTCTAGCCTACCATATGGGTAGAGGTGATTGTTTCACAGAAGAACCTGTCATGCCTATACCATCCAATCCATTTCAATATATGCCTTTAAAATATAGCATTATTAATGTTTGGATCCAAGAAACTTGGGAATACTTTCTACAAAACTAAAATTGTGTTACAGCATTCATTGCACCAATGATTAGGAAGGGAGTGGTCCATTGTCATCTATCTGTCATGAGAAGGTTCATTCCCTTTAGGCATGGCAAGAAAACACCAATTGCAAACATTTTGCTTGGTAACATGATGGGACCTTGCATCACCATGCCGATTTTAATGCAAACTTCTTTCATAATCACTATCCAGTTTATGACCCATTTGCCTGTTCTCTGGACTTGTGTCATCTGCTTTGCGGAGGGATGACATGTCACAACCCTTTTTTTTTTTTTTTTTTTTTTTTTTTTTGGAGACAAGCAGTAAAGGCTAGATTTCACAATGGCCAGTGTGTCCCAGAGCCAGTCTTCTTACCCATTCCCTGGGCTTCTGTAAGCAGAGACCCATCTTCTTAGCAGACACACCATGGTACAGACCCTGAGAAAATGATTCTGGCCAAGAAGAGGTAATATCTCCAGATCATCTTTTTTTTTTATTATGTAGAGTTTTCTAACATAGGATATATATATTTACACATCAGATTTTTTATTTTAATTTGTTAACTATATGCTATACATAGGAAATTGGCCTATACAAATTTTCTATGCAAATTTTGACTTAATGACCTGATCATTAGTATACCAGAGGTCATACCAATACCTAAATAAATAAGATCTGGAGTATTGCATTTGATACAATCCAGGTATTTGTATTTTTAATTACCTTCGTTTCTACACAGCAAGACTAAGTACCCACATCTCCATTTATAAAGTCTCATCAAGGAAACCCTTGAAAGCACAAATCACCTTTGACATTAAAAGCCATAATGTTAAATCACTTGGCAGCTCTAAGGCCAGAAAACACGACCATTCACAAGATAAGTTTCCAGTATTCTCACAGTGTCCTTTTTCTTTTGGTAGCAATTGCTCTTTTCTTGAGCCTTTTCATATAGAGTAGCCACAGATTCAAGAAGAAATAAAATTTTTATAATGTAAGGCATTGTATTAATGCACCCATAGCATTTCCATTCTAGCTGGTCTTGTGTGTCTGACTTACCT
>JAJEJO010049211.1:0-11265 GCA_020662805.1 Glaucomys volans
AAAACCCACAAAGGAAGAGTTTACAAATTTCTGTAAGGGATTTTGTAAGCCCACAAGCAATGGAAGAAATCACAAAAAAGTTAGGACAAAAATCGTTGCTATTTTTCATGTCAAAGTTCATTCAAACCTACAGGAGAAACACTAAGACATCAGTAAATTGGGGTTAGAAACAGGTAATTGACTTAAAAGAAAGGATACGATTTATAAACATGGAAAAATGCTCGCCATCACTTGCAATTGAAGAAACACAAACTAAAGGAGCGATTTGCTGACCTAGATGCTTATGGCAGGTTATTCGATTGTAATACCTAATGTTGGCAAGGGAGTATGTGCGAGTCCTTCTGGCGCACTGAAACACGCCTTTGGAGAGCGAGTTGGCAGAACAGGCTCGTGTCTGGGTACTCTCCTTAGGACAGGGCAAGCGTTCTGCACCAAGATGCTCAGCAGAGCCTCGTGTATAAGGGTGAAACAAATCTGACTGCCTGGATTTCCAAAAATAGCCAAATAATTAAGTGAATTATGATCTCTTGAGAGAATACTATTCAGCCATTAAAAATTGTAATTACTGAGAACTGCCCTGATACAGCCTGGGTGCTTGATAAATAACTGTTGAATGAGTGAGTGATCATTTGGAGTTTCTTCATTGCATGATTCAAGTTCATTCTTTATTTTTGCAGTAAGTACTTACTGCTTTCATAATCTTTTAAAAAGTAAACCATAATTAAACTATATCCATTTTGAAAAAATGTTCATTTAGGAAGGGATTATATTAATAAAGAAAATGCTTATGTGAAGTAAAAAATAGATTACACAATTGAGCCCATGGTATAATTACAGTAATGTGAAAAAAATTGGTTATGCAAAGAAAAGGGAGCAGAAATAAGTTCAATAAAATGAAAACAGTGGCTTACACTTTGGGAATTGGACCGGGGGAGGTTCTATGTTTTCGATGTCTCTGTGTGGGCATTCTACAAAGAGCATGCATATTAAGAACATTATTATTATTATTATTAATGCTTTTGGTACTGACCATTGAACCCAGTGGTGTTTTATCACAGAGATACATCCCTAGTCCTTTCTATTTTTTATTTTGAGTCAGGTCTCACCAAGTTGCCCAGGCTGGCCTTGAACTTGGGATCTTCCTGCTTCAGCTTCCTGAGTGTCTGGGATTACAGGCATGTGCCACAGCTCCCAACAAAAGCATTATTTTTAACAGGAAGAAGTCAACATTATTTTTTTAAAACAGTACCTTGCCCATCTGTGGGGGCTGCCTGGGCTCCTCCTGAGGCTGCCCCCCAGCCCTGACTCTTCCCTGCTGTTTCTTAAGCTCTGGCAGCATGGTGGGTACATGGCAGGGCCTAATCAGGACGAAGCAGTGCCTGGATGCGGGTTTCACCCCAAGCAGCGCAAGGGAGGACTGCTGGAGTCAGCATGAGGTCAGGTCCATCATCCCCATGGCCTGTCAGGCTGTGCCTGGAGGGAAGCCTCCCTCCACCACAGATGTCTGGGCACCTGGGCCACCCCTTGGGGAGCACAACCCTGGATCTCAATGCCAGCAAAATGGCCCTACTGACAAACGACCCAGACTCCCCAGGGCATGGATGGGCTGCCCTGAAGCATCCACAACTCCTTCACCCACTTTCTTTCAAGGTGCCATGGGGGAGTGGCTTGGTGGCTTCAGGATCTGTGTGAGGACTCAGCACTGTCTGATATGGCAGGCACCAGCCATGTGTGGCCACTGGGGAGCGAGGGGTCAGGACTGTCTGGCTGAATCTGGGTTGCTGGGCCAGTGAGGGTGCTGTGGGGGCCTGAGCCCTGGAAGACGCTGCCTGGCTGCATGGTCTCAACCCATCCTGCTGGCTCCAGCACTTCTATTTGGTTGCCGTGGATGAACACTTAGCAAAGTGCATTTGCTACAGGAAGTACATTTTGCTTTTTCCTGTCCAATGTATCCACAGAACTAACACAGGACATGGGCCACTATCTATATGGCTGAATGACTAAGGGCCAGAGTCCCCAGTGGTGATCACACCCATAAGATGTGGCTCCTGGCATGGTTGGCCACATTCTGACAAGGGGGCACATATTTATTCTGAGAGGCAACTTACCCAAGCCCAGCCTGGCACCCTGTGTCCCTAGTTGTCAAGTGCTCAGATCAGAGCCTGCCCAGTCACAGGACATTTTTTCAAATGTCCACAAGCACCCAGAATTCCTTGAGGGCTTCTCTTCTAGGAGATGATCTAGGGGAGCCAGAGCATGGGGGCTGGCCAAATTCAGACCATCAATGACCATATGCCACAGGGAAATGGCCTTGAGAGTGGCTTTAGGATCCATGTGAGGAAGCAACCCTCATTTTCACTGAAGTGGTGACATAGATAGTGCATTCTGAAAAATTCTCTACCTGCACCATCGCACACAGTGGCCACTGAGCACTTGAAATGTGGTCAGTGCAATGAGGAACAAAATTTATGATTCTTTAGTTAAGTCGTGACTTATGGCTGGCTATAGCTGCCGCACAGGACAGTGGAGCTCCACAAAGTGCCTTAGGACCACAGGCTCAAGGAAGGACTCATTGGAACTGAGAGACCCACCTCAGCACAACAGAAGCAGGCTTGGGACCCCTTTGCACAACTTGGATTTGGACCTAAGTCTGTGGAAACCACTCGTGCTCACAGAGAGTCTTCCCACCAGCCCCAAGAGTCCCTGAGTCTCAACATTTTTGCCCATGCCCTGTGGCTCTGACTTGGGTTCCACCATCTACTCAGCCATGTGACCTTGGACTTAGTCCCTTCCCAACCTTGCACACTCCCAGTTGCCCAAATTCCCCTAGATCTGAGAGCCTCCTTCCCTCTGTCCTGGTGACTGTGGCCCAGACCCTTCTCCCCAGGCTGCTTCTGGGCCCACTGCCAGCACCGCCCACCCAACAGAAGGTGCTCAGGCAGGGGAGGGCTTTCCAGCCGGTACCGTTGGCCTGGCTTCTGCCAACCTAGCCAGGGCAAGGAAGAGAGGTACAGTGAGGAGCTGGGAAATGACAGGGGACAGGGAGGAGCCATCTGCATGGCCCAGATCTCTGCCTGCCATGCCAAGCCTAGGATGCTGCTGGGGCACTTGCTGCAGTCACAGAGATGGCACTGGTGGGGCTCATGGGTGCTTAGAGTGAAGGTCTGCCTCAGTGTCACAGCTGAGGTCCCCATTTGTAGACCGCTACTTCTGAGGGGTGCCCTGAAGAGGTCACACAAGCTCACTCTAGCTTGCTTTGGGACAGGTAGAAATCACCTTTGATCCATTCCTTTCAGTGGGAAGATGGAGGGGATGCCAGGATCTCAACTTCTGAGCTGTAAGGTTTTCAAAAGAATCCCCAGCATTACCCCAGCAGGGTTGGACAATCAGCTTGCTGGACAATCAGCTCCAGCAAGCACATAATGCTCCCTTCTGCCAAGTTCAGCACACTTCTAGAGACGACAGGACTCACTTCTAGAAAACAAGTGACTACAGGCACAGAGCAGACTCCAGGACACCAACTTGACCACCGACTGGCTGTGCAACCTGGAGTGAGTCACCTAGCCTTTCTTGGTCTCGGTATGACCAGCTGCAAAAAGTGGATAGATAATACCAGCACTTGCTTCATTTGATCATTGTTTCAATTAAGCGAGGATTGTTTGTGAAGAACTTAAAACAGTCTGGCACAAGGTGAATACTGTTATTATTACTGTTGTTATTGACATTACTTGATGTGACCTCCAATGCAGACAACAGCCATCGATGAAATACATGAGCCATCAGCGTAAGATCGGAAGGGAGTACAGGTGTGCTGATGACTTGCTCCGTGAGGTAGGGGAGGAGGTACAAATGTCCAGGGGAAGCTGGGTCTCACTATGCTGGCTTCAAGAGTCCCAGCTGAGCTCAGCCCTCAGAAGCCCTGGGAGCCCCGGGCATTCTCGTCCTCTACCAGGAAGTGTGGGGCCCCTCTCTAAAAGCTGTGCTCAGAGAGGCCACTGCAGCTGACCCCAGCACCCTCTGGCTGCCTGTCTGGACTGGACTGGAGAGTGCTCACTGACTCACAGGCCTGGCCTCTCCTGCTTGCTTGGGTAGGATTCAACCTCCCTCCAAAGCTCCAACTCCGAATCCTGAAATGTCAGTGCAGAGTCCGCAGGGGCACGCCCCCACTGTCTCTAGATCTAGAGCAGGGAAGGGACTTAGCCAAGGTCACAAAGACCATCAGGCACGGAGCTGGCACCACACACCAGAGCTCCTGTCATTAGAGCCCAGATGCCTCCCACAAACCTCCTCTGCCCCTCATTGCCCCCAGGAGCCAGCTGCAGCACATCCGCTGCCTGCTGTGGAGTGCTCCCCACATGCTCAGCCTCGGGGGCTTCCTTCCCCAAAGGACTGGCTCTCCTTCTGGTTGTGTGCAGAGCCCCCTCCCACGCCCGTCCCACTTCCATCTGCCTGCCTTCCCCCCTGTTCTGTGCCGGAGCATGCCTGTCCCTCCACTCAAACCACCTGGCAGTGCTGGGCACACACCAGGTTGATCTGATCAAGACTAGCTGTGTCCTTGGCCCTCCCCCTCCTGGAGGCTAGTAACAGGGACAATCAATGCCCCGGGACCACAATGCCCAGCCCCTTCCTACTGGCTCACCCTTCAGGCACAGACTCAAGGGGTAGTTTCACCCTTGGTCTCTCTGCTAGGCTACATCCCTTAGGGGCTTGGGCAGCCTCCCAGCCTCTCCTCTGCATCCTAGCTCTCCTGACAAGCCACCTGGCCTTGCTTCCCTCACCTGTGAAAAGGGGGACAATGAGAACAGCAGCTCACACATATGGCTGATGTGAGACTCAGATGGGGGTCCAAGAACATGCTTAGAACCATGCATGGGTGTAGTAGGTGCTCAGGAAGGGGACTGGCTTCTTATTAGGATACCTCCCCACCAAGTCCACAGGAGTGTCCCCAGCCACCTGCTCAAAACAGAAGGGGCCTCCACCCATGTGTTCAATGTACTGCTGAGTTCCCGCCCCTCTTGGGGCTTCAAGCATCTCATCTGAAGAATAGGGACCAAAATCCCAGCCTTGTCTCTCTTCTCTGGTGAATCTACAGATTCAGTGAGGTCAAGGTCATGAATGTGCCATACAGAAACTAAGTGCCCACTCTGTCAGGCCTGTGCTGGGCACTTGAGCAGCCCATGCAGGTTAAGAGCAAGTCCTGCCTTAAGATGCTCATAGACGGGGAGGGATGATGACTGTGGGTGAGGGCACAGCACTAGTAGGTTAAGTGGCGGGAGTAGGTGCAGGGGGTATCTGCCAGGCTGTTCCCAAGTCCTTGCAGGGAGCCAGTGAAGATGAGAATGGGAGCCAGTCAGGGACAGGCTGGACTGACCCTGCAACAGGCAGGGGTCCACTTGTGGTCAGAGCCCCCAGGCCTCATCTGGGAAAGATGGAGTGGCCTCACTCCCCCACCCAGTTGGGCAAGTGGCAAGAATGTAGTTGAGGGGACTGCCCTTAGAGCAGGCAAGACAGCAAGAGGTGTGGGCACTCTCTCCTAGACCTTGCCCAGGGCTCGCCAAGATTCCCTCCTGGGCTGCTCTGCCCAGGCATGGCTGAGGCCGGCCACCCTGCCTTCCACTCCTCCCCAGCTGGCCTCTCCACTAAGCCCTGCAGTGGCCAGCAGAAGGAAGGAGACCAGGTCCAGAGAGGAGTGGGTCCTCCAGGCTTTAGGAGATGCTGCACCAGTGGCTCGGGATTCCAGAACCCTGTGCCTGGAGCTTTTGCTCTTAAGAACACGGAGGCCCCCGATGCAGAAGCCCTCTGGCCAAGGTCACACAGGTGAGAAGGGGGAAAACAGTCCATGGAGGGATGGAGAAGGCGCTACCCAAGTGTGGCCAGGGGCCGCCTGCCTTAGGCACTGTCCATGCCAGCAGCGGGGTCGACTGGGTAGCTATGTGGGCGTGCAGGGGACAGTGTGGGAACGTGTGAGGGAGAAGATGACACAGTGTGAGGGCGCGGGGGGAGGGGGTGCCGCGAGGCTCCGAGAAGGTGCGTGCGCACGGGCCGGCTCCCGGCCCAGGCCCGGCGCCCCTGGCTGTGCCCGCCTCGAGCCCCCGCCCTCAGCCCCCAGCGGCCTTGTCCCCCAGACGCAGATGCGCGTGCGCGCGGGATGCGGGGCTCAAGGTGCGGGTGTGGGGCGCTGCCCGCCAGCCCCGGGGCCCCGGGGTGACGCGCGGCTGTGGTGCGGCAAGGACACGCAGGCCTGAGGTTGGGCGCAGGTGCCTCAGCAGCAGACCTGCGTCCCCCCACCTGCAGCCGCGCCACCTGCTGGGCTGCCCTCCCGCCCCCGCCTGCGCCCACCCCACCTGCGCCCGTGCGCCCCGGGCACCACTTACCCGGGCATGGGCACAGCCGCCACCGCGGCCTCAGCTCTGGCGGGTGCTGTCGCTCCTGGCGGGCGCCCGGCGGGCAACAATCCGCTCCAAGGACGGAAAGGCCCAGGCACAGGGCGGCCTGGCCAGCGGCGCGGAGCAGCACCCTCCGCGGCGGGCGACGGCTGCGGCCGAGTGCTCCCCACGCTCCGCACCGGCGGCGGGCGACGCGGCGCGCTCGGCTCCAGCCGCAGCTCTGAGCGCGGAGGGAGGGAGGGAGAGGGTAGGGGAGGGAGGGAGCCGGTGGAAGAGGAGGAGGAGGAGGAGGAGGAGGAGGAGGAGGAGGAGGAGGGAGGAGGGAGCGGGCGCGGGGGGCGGTGCACCGGTGCACCGCGCAGGGGACACCAGGCTCTGGAACCTTGTGTCCGGTGCGTGCCCTCTGCCCCCAGGACGCGAGTGGGCGCCTGCCCTTCCTAGCCTGACATTGCCCCCCAAAGGGCACTTGCCCATTGGGGATGGGAGTGGCTGGGAACTGGGGGGCCGTGCCACCTGCAAGCGCAGAGAAAGTGCCCCAAGCATGTTCGTGGAAGTCCAGGCTGCCACTGCCTCTCAAGATCCCTTGCCCTCTGAATGCATTTTCCCAACAGTAAAATGGGGCATGGAGCTGGGTGACTGATTTGTAGCATGGGGTCCTCTGGCCCCAGGTGGACTCCAAGGGGTTCATGATCCCCTGATACTGTTTGCTGTTGGGAGTGCACACATCCAAACGTTTTCCCAGAGAGAAGCTGGAGCTTACTACAAATTCTTAAAGTCTGTGACCCAGGAAGGTTATCTCATGAACATCATTTTGCAGGACACAGAGAGACTGAACACAGATGGACATCCAGAGAGACACCAGACACATACATCTGATGATACAAGTGGAGACAGGTACACAGACCCACTGCAGTGTAGACTACCACCTGTCCCCACTGACACACATCCTCAGCAACATGGGCAAACACACCCGTGTGCGTCCCTGGATCAAAGGGGACCGGCCCCTGCCACTAGTCTTTAGAGCTTCGTAGTTCCAGTGACAACAGAGGCTTGCAATCAGGTCTTTCCTGGAATCTGTGAGCCATGGGCATACTCAGGTTGGGGACCCAGGGGGCTGAGGCTGAGCATGTGGAAAAGGGAAGGGACTTGTCCCTAGGCAGTATATCAGCATCTCTCTCTCTCTCTCTCTCTCTCTCTCTCTCTCTCTATCTCTTGAACGTGCACACATACACAAGGGTGGGAGGATACAGAGGGTCCTAGGGTGTCCTGTGTGCTGGTCTGAGTGCTGGGGACACAGCAGGGAACTGACTGCCCACACAGTTGCTGTAAGGCCACAGAACTCCACTGATCACTGATGGGGGGCAGCAAAAGATGGTACTGGGGGCTCAGGGAAGGCCTCTTTAAGGAGCTGTCACTGTGCCAGATAGCTCCACGACAGAAAGACATTGCTGTGCCCCCCCACGGGGCCAGAGGACTGTCACAGTTGCTACAGCCTGCCCCCTCCCACAGGAAGCAGCTGGTTCCGAGGAAAGCCCATGAGCACTGGCATTGCAGGGAGCCAGGGTCAACCCCTGGCACTTCTCAGTGTGAGCAGAGGTTCACACACACTCTCACACTCACACGCATGTTGGCTCAGACCCATTCATTTACTCTCATACACATGTACATCAAAAAAATGGAGGAATCCTCAATCTTCCTGGACACCTATTCTGAGCTACGTGCTACTTTCCAGTTTCTCTTCTTACTACCCCACATTCCTGATGGGGAAATGAAGCTCAGGGGGGTCACTAGATGCCACCTGGAACAGGCTGTGAAACTGGTTTTTTGCCCCTGGCTAGGAGATGGGGCACCAGGCCATCCCCACTCCCCACATGAGGACAGAGGAACTCTGAGCACAGGAGCATGTCCTGGGGACCCATGGCCTTCCTCCTCTGGCACATCCAGGTTGTGCCCCCTTCTTGGCTTTCTGCAGTGTGGTGGGCTCCATGGGGTCATTGTCCTTCCCTTGCTGTCCTAAGGCCCTGGTGCCAGAGTGAGAGGAGGCAGGCAAAGGCAGATGAGCCAGCCTCCTCTGGTGGCTGCAGCAGGACCATCCCTTGGGCAAGGGGTGCACCCTGGCTGAGAGCAAATGTGTATTGGGAGCTCTGGGAGGATGGGAGTGGGACAAGGCACCCGAAAGGGGCCTTGTGGAGAGGAGGTGGGTGCTGAGAGGCAAGGGAGGAACTTCCACTTAAAGGCCTGGAAGTGACTATGAGAGCAGAAACCAGAGAAGACTCTCTTGGGGCTATGTCACTGCATTCTCTTAGGGACCAGGGAACATATTGATCACCCTCGGGCATATTTATTAAATTGATGGCTGCTGTCCATATAGGAAAATTGGCATCAGCCTGTGAAATCTATCCTGATCACTGAGCTCCAACCTATTTTGTGGCTTCAGTACTTATGTTCCCCATGTGGACAGCAGCCATCAGTTAAATGAACATGCCCTTTGGCAGAGGGCCTCTTTTGCCAGAGGAAGAAGCAAGTTGGAGGGAAAAATCCAAGAATGGATCACCTATTGATGCCCCTTTGCCTCTTCCCCTGGGATGGAGTACTGCCTTGGTCTGGCCTACCCAAGAATTAACCATGCTACACAACTTTGTGATGATTCCCACCAAGGTCAAGGTCAACTTTGTGATGAGTTCCACCAAAGCCAAGGTCATCTGGCCAGGAAACAAGGTAGCATGGAAGTCCCCAGTCCCTGGCAACTGTGCTCCTCAAATAGCTACTGGTCTCCCTTTTGTAGTTCTAGTTGGTTGGTCCCCAGCCTGGACCCTGAGGCCTGAGAAGGGAGGACCCAGGCCTGACAATGAGGAGGCCTGGGTGCCAAGCCAACTGTGCCATTGTCACTAGTGACCCTGGTCCACTGGCCAGCCCCTCCTGGTTCTTCCATCTTTAAAGAGGTGGGCGGAAGAACCTTGCTAGAAAGTTCTTTTTACCAAACCCTGTCCTCTGCACTGGAAATACTTATGGAGCCAGGTCCAGGGAGGCCCATGGCTGGGGCTGGAGGTGTGATAGGGTCAGGCACTTGGCCAAGTAGCCCAGACCTCCCTGTTTCCCTGCACCCTCCCCCATTCTTTTGGTCCTCTACCCACACTATGCCCTGGACCTGCCTCTTCAAGGACCTTAGGCCTCTACCATTGTCAATGGCTCCTCTCAGGCATCCTCAGCCTAAGAAAACCCTCTCCTCCAGCCTGGCCTGCTCTGCCTCTCCTCTCCTCTCTTTTCCCACTGCCTCCAGCCCTCACTCCCCTGCCCCCAGCCTCAGCCACTGCCCTGTCAACAGGAGGCTCCTCCTCTCTGTGGGCCCCACAGCTGCCTGCCCCTCCTCTCATGCCCCCTGCTTGCCTGCTTTCCCTCAGGCCACTTTTGGTGTGGCTGTCACAGCCTCCTCTAGGACAGCAACTCCTTGGCCTGGCCAAGGAGTGAAGGCCTGGGCCCTCTCTTCCCAGCCCTGCTCTCTCCCTGGCTGAGATCACAGCCCCTCCCTGGAAGCTCTGGGGACCACCAGGTCAATGTCTGCCTGCAGCCCTGTCTGTGGCAGGCTGGAAATGTCCTAAAAGATCTGTCCACATCCTCACCCTTGGAAGTGGAATGCGACCTTATTTGAAAACAGGGTCTTTGCAGATGTGATGAAGTGAAGGGTCATGAGCCGGGAGCTTGCCCTGGCTTATCAAGGGAGGCCCCGCGTGCAATAACAACTGTCCCCGAGAGGCAGGCAGGAAGGCCTGTGACAGCAGACGTTCAGCGATGCAGCCGCAAGTCAAGGGACACCTGGAGTCGCCAGAGGCTAGAAGAGGAAGGAAGGGTCCTTCCTCAGACTTCAGGGGTAGGACAGTCCTGCTCACACCTTGCCGTTTTATTTCAGGCCCCCAGCACTGTGAAAGAATGCATTTCTGATGTTTGAAGCCACCTGGTCTGTGGTCTTTTGTCACAGCAACCCCAGCTGGCCACCAAGGCGCTCCCCCTCCAGAGCCCTGCCTGCACACCTCCTGCCTCCCCGCCTCCTTCGCCTCCATAGACTTCACGCCTGGCACTTCAGGAAAGCTCTGGTCTGCTACGGGAGGGGTGCGTGCGTGTGCACACACAAAGGCCCTTTGGGCGCCACACCTGCCTGCGAGGCTCCAGGCTTGGGGGCCAGCTCAGTCCTCAGGGCGCTACCCCCTGACCTGGCTGCCCCTCCAGCACTCAGTCATCCCCGGGTCCTCCAGGGCTGCAGGGGGTTTGTGCTCTTCCCAGGCTTTCTCCCGGTGATGGGCTCTGTCCCGCATGTCCGCAATGGAAGGGGCTTCGCCTCTGTGGCCCTTACCCTCCTGAGGGGAGAGCTTGGAGCCCATGGGGGCAAAGTTGAAGACCAGCTGGTGGGGTCAGAGGTGCAGGGCTGTGGCCATGGGGGACAAATACCGAACAGCGAATGCTGGACACCGTCCTCAAGGTCTCAGAGCAGCCCCAGCACCTTGGCTCCCAGGCCTCCATCTGCCCCACAGGCCCTTTAAGGAGGGGCCGTGTCCCTGCGGGTGCTGCCCCTTCTGGGCTCAGGCCTGGGATTACCTGGCGGACTGCCGCGTTGACAAGCCCTGACTTGCCTAAACCCACACAGTGGGTTCGGCTTAGGCTCCAGCTGGGCCCCGCCACATCCAGGAGGCACCTGACCGCAGCAAGTGCTTGAAAATCTCCCCTCTCCTGCCCCATGCCCCTCAGAGGCCATTCCTTGGTGGCCACCCCTTTCACAGAGCAGCCCTCCCCAAGTGAGCCGTCCCTGTGACACTCCCATGAGGGTTTTTGTACACTTGCTCACGTGTGTGTGTACATGTATGTTTGCATTTCTCTGTGCATTTGC
>JAJEJO010049213.1:0-36422 GCA_020662805.1 Glaucomys volans
TGGAGCCGGCAAGCAGCTCCACTCCCGGCCAGATCTCACCCAGAGCCGCAGCACCGTGTCCCTGCAGGAAGGGCTGAGCTTAGGTCCGAGGACTCAGACAGCTGAAGATGGAGTCTCTCCACCAGGGAAGCTGTAGAATGGCGCTGCTGGGCACAAATTCCCTGCTGGAGCCTGCAAGCAGCCTTTATTAAGCATTTTAAATTTTCACTTAAGGCTTGGTTTAGATAGCTCCTCACTGTTTTCATCATAAATGAAAGTGTTTTTCTTTTGAATCAACATTTGCTTAATATTATTAATACTATTGTTAGATACTATTGCCTGAAACTCTGCTGAGATCTAAAAATTTCTTTTAGAATTGTGACTATAGGGAATTCACTCCAGTGCACTGGATTCTTGAACGTATCTGTTAGGAGGAAGCAATGGTAAATAAATACATATTTTCATGTGTATGTTGACATCTAGTTTTATAATTTGAATCATCTGCAAAATATGCATTCCTTACTTCTATGATCATTGGTTCTGTGATTGTACTCCAAAACTAATGTAGGTTTACTGTTAAAACACTAAAATTTCTGTCACTAAAATGAGTAGTAGTTACACAGTCCTCTAGTTTTGTTTCACCACATTTTAAAACTAACTCTGCACAGGAAGATAATCAGGATTATAAGTGGATTGGAGCCAATGTTCCATGAGAAAAAAATTTTTTTTGATACTGGGGATTGAACCCAGGGGTGCTTAACCACTGAGCCACATCCCCAGACCTTTATTTATATTTTGTTAGAGACAGGGTCTCCCTGAGTTGCTTAGTGACTTGCTAAGTTGCTAAGGCTGGTTCTGATCTCCTGATCCTGCTGCCTCAGCCTCCTGAGTTGCTGGGATTACAGGCATGTGCCACCACACCTGACTCATGATGAACTTTGAAAGGATTGGGTAGTTTGCTCATAAAAGGATTACCTTGAATAGATATGAGAGATATTTTCAAGAATTTGAAAGACTGGTGTATAAAAGATAGAAATAATTAATTCTGCATGACTTTAAATTACATAATTGGATTAATGCTTCAAAGTTAAATATTTCTTTTCATTATATAGAAGAATTCCATAATGCAGATGTCCAAGAATAGATATATTGATTCAGGAGCTAACTTGTTCTCCATCAGTGGAATTGTTCATTGATGATCACTTGAAAAAAGAATCCTACAGAGGAAATTTCTGTTCTCTAAGAACCAGTACAATTCTTGCTTCTGTGAACTCCAGTGGTTCAGGAGTTGAACTACAAATTTGACCCTTCAGGTGTTTCACTGTGTGTTCATGTTTATCTTTGACCTGGTTCTTAAATTCTAAGTTATGGCCTATGTGATTAGTAACCTTGCTTCAGGGCTGTGGGTGTAGGTCAGTGGTAGAGAACTTGCCTTGGGTGTGCGAGGCCCAGGGTTTAGTCCCCAGTACCACAAAAAGCAAACAAACCCCCAAATCAAACCAAAATTAAAAATCCAAACAAAACAACTCTTCCTAAAACCCAACAATCTCCCTGAAAAGACAAAAACAAGCCTTGCTTTATGTTTCTGTTTCTTCATGGCATGATATTGTGCTCAGAGCAGATATTTTTGCATGTAGTTGTTAATGGTTGTTTTTCAGTGTATCACAATTACATTTTAGTCCATATTTGTAACTCCAAACACTTTTTAGGAGATGTGTTAGATTTGCTGAGGCAAATGATTACCTTAGAGTAAAAATCAAATTTCAAAGAATGAGAATAATTTCCTTTAGAAAGAAAAAGAAGCCTGTAATTCTAGCTACTTGGAAGACTGAAGCAGGAGGATCACAAATTCAAGGCCAGTCTGGGAAATGTAATGACACTCTGTCTTAAAATAAAATAAAAATGGGCTGCGACTATAGTTCAGTGCTAGATTTCTTGCCTAGCTTGTGTGAGACACTAGGATCCATCCCCAGCACCACCAAAATAAACAACAACAACAACAAAAAGGAGTAAAAAAAATTGGCAAGTCAACTTAATGAAGGAAAATGATTTTGGCTTACTACTGAAATCCCAGATGACCAAGTGAAAGAACACATTCATTTATCCATCCATCCATCCATCCATCCATCCATCCATCCATTTATCCTGCTGTTCATCATATAACCTAACTATCCAGCCACCCACTAAATGATGCTTATTAAGTTCTTTCCATCTGCAAGGCATATTGGTCAACACAAGTGTCTTCTGTGCTGTTGAAATACTTTTGCAGGATCCATGGAGACTTCATGGCCAATGGCTAGTAAATAAGCTACTTTTCTCTTTCTTTTTTTATTATAGCACTTAGATTAATTTCGGAGTACTCTAGCTGGCTAGCTCAAAACTTAGATCAACTTTCATGTGTTTTAGGATTAGTCTTGAATGTAGAATGGGAAATAATATTACTCTCGTGAGTTGCAAAATATTTGGAATCATATATAAAATAAACCTTACTATTCAGACTCTAGATTTGAGTTTCAATATACCATGGGAATGCCCAGATTATCAGTAGACTAATTCTTGATCCCAGAGAAATCCTTGTATACCTGGGACAGGGGAAGGACCAGGTCAATTCCCAAATTATTTAACATTTAGAAGTTTCTCAGGGCTTTCCATGTAACATAATACTTAGTGCTTTTGTTTTGCTTTTGTCCTAAAACTCTATTGAAATTATTTTTGCATTCCTCACTTGAAATGGCTCCCTGATGCCGCAGGGGAACTCATGGTCAAATTCTAGACAAAGTCAGTGATCACATAGGAAGTTGGTAGAAGACAGGGTGGTAAGAGGAATGAAGGATTTTGCGATTTTGGCAGATCTATTTCAGTGCTATTGTGGTCATTGTGCAAAGTAGATGGTAACTGTTTCTCAAAATTTGTTCATTTTCTCTCTTTTACTTGGAGATTATTTTGTCATTTTATTTTACTAGGGATTGAACTCAGGGGCACTCAACCACTGAGCTACATCCTCAGCCCTATTTTGTGTTTTATTTAGAGACAGGGTCTCACTGAGTTGTTTAGCACCCTGCCATTGTTGAGGCTGGCTTTGTACTCAAGATCCTCCTGCCTCAGCCTCCCAAGCTGCTGGGATTACAGGCATTATCTTACTTTTCATTGATAAATAACCAGTGTGGTAAGTTTCATTGCTCTAACTTGTCTAGGCTGAATTATGTGCCTTAGAATTTCCTTTTAAAAATATGTTTCCAATGAGAGCAGGCTCAGGAGAGATTCTTTTGTAAGATTTGGTTCTAGTTTCTGTCATTGGTATGAGGCAGTGAGTGGAGCTGTAACTGCCACATGTTCCTTGGAATCCTCCTTTGGGTTCATGGGTTCATGGACCATGTGTGTGATTATTCCTGTGACAAATGACCTTGGTTTCTGCAGTACACACATGCTGTTAAGGTCAGAGGCAGTGACATCTGACACTAGCTTCTGTCTGGTGGACTCTAGCTGTTGCTTGTGGATTATAGCTTATTCTTTCTCTCCCTAACTTTATACCCATCTTCCCATCTTGGATGCCTCCTTGTAGACTTCTAGCTATAGCATTACATGAAAAGATGGTGGACTCACAGATTCTGAGCCAGTTTTCATGGTTATGTAAGATCAACTTCGTGTAGCAAATCCTGTAGCATATTGTTTCCTAGCAGTTTTGTTGCCGTCATGGAATCCTAAAAATACATATCCAGGGCTGGGGATATAGCTCAGTTGGTAAAGTGCTTGCCTTGCATGCACAATGCCCTGGATTCAATCTCCAGCACTGCAAACAAAAACAAAACCAAAAAACCAAAAAACCAAAAAACCACAACATATTCAGTAATTCTACTTTTTTATTTCTTTTGTTCTTTCAGGCAAATTTGGAGCCCAAAGTAACTGAGATCATGAAGGGAGGAAATTATTCGATGGTATCTGAGATTGTGTTGGTGGGACTCACCAGTTCTTTGGAGTTACAACCTGTCCTCTTTCTGGTTTTTTCTGTGTTCTATATGGCAGGTATTATAGGAAATGTCTTCATTGTGCTCACAGTGATCTCTGACTCCCATTTACACTCCCCCATGTATTTCTTCCTGGCCAACCTCTCCTTTATTGACATGTGGGTTTCCTCCGTTGCAGTTCCCAAGATGATTTATGATCTTTTCAAGGAAAGAAAAGTCATTTCTTTTCAAGGCTGCATTGCTCAGATGTTCTTCCTTCACGTCTTTGGAGGAACCGAGATGGTGCTGCTCATAACCATGGCCCTTGATCGATACGTTGCTATATGTAGGCCTCTGCATTACCTGACCTTCATGAGCTTCAGAACTTGCAGTTTACTCTTGATGGTGGCCTGGACCACTGGAATCATCCACTCATTGATCCCAATAGTATTTGTTGTAAAACTACCATTCTGTGGCCCCAACGAAGTGGACAGCTTTTACTGTGACCTTCCTCGATTTATTAAGCTTGCCTGCACAGTCACCTACAGATTGGAGGTTATGGTCACTGCCAACAGTGGCTTCATCTCTCTGGGAACTTTTCTCATTTTGATTATCTCCTATATTTTCATCTTGGTCACTGTTAGGCAGCATTCGTCAGGTGACTTGTCCAAGGCTCTCTCTACTCTGTCAGCTCACATCACAGTGGTGGTCTTATTTTTTGGTCCGTGTATCTTTGTGTATTCATGTCCATTTCTTGCAGTGCCTGTGGATAAATTCCTTGCCATCTTTGATGTAATAGTTACTCCATTTCTGAACCCTGTCATATATACTTTTAGGAACAAAGAGATGAAGGTGGCAATGAGGAGAATATTCCACCAGTTGTTGCATTCCCAGAAGTTGTTTTAAATGATTGTTTTTCAGGAAAAAATGCATTTGTTATATTTGTATTTATTATCATTATTGAGCTACTATGATAGCAAGTACAAATGTAACTAGTTTATATATATAATATACTGTACTTTTGATAATGATAATAAATAACTATGAAACTGAAAACAAAATGCATTTATAACTGTCCATGTTACAGATAAGAATTCAAAGAAACATAGGATTATGGATACTTTGCTTACTAGTTCTATTACCCACATGAAGGACTTTATTGATGTGTTTTCTTGCCTGTAACCAAGGAGGTTATGGTATTCTTTCTTATGGGATGTGTTGGAATAAAAAGTATTAATATAAAACTGTTTCCACAATTTCCCCAAATGTCCTTGATAAAGAGGATTCTGGATTGGTCAGTCATATTCTATTCAGGAGGGGCAAGTTACTCCTTTCTCAGATTGATATATGGGACTTTATGATGCATAATATTTAAATATTTAAGGAGGTATTGTCTATTTTTTATCTTTCAGTGTATGATGCCCTTCAATTAGCAAAAGTAATGTTATTCTTATTTACTTTTTTTTTAATCACAATGTCAACCTAAGTTGGGTCACAATGTTATGGACTTGCTCATTTTAGCTAATGCATACTGTAACTATAAACTAAGCCTTATAGTTGCTTCAGTCCTGTCAAAAGTTGTGTCCTGACAGTGTCAGGGCATTTTAAAAAATGGGGGCCTGGTAAGGGGCAAAGATAGCGATCTATTTAATACTTCCATTTCAGCTCGTGCTTATCCTAATTGCAGTTGAAATCAGCAATGATTCCTCAGAGTTGGGTAAATTATTCTCCTTTTCAGTGTTATTGTTTAGATATGAGGTGTACCCAAAAATCTCATGTGTGAGACAATGCAAGAAAGTTTAGAGGGAAAGTAACTGGATGACAAGAGAGCCTTAACCTAATCAGTGCATTAACCCCCTGGTAGGGATTAAGTGGGTGGTAATCTAAGGCAGGTAGGGTGTGGCTGGAGGAGGTTGATCACTGGGGGTGTGCCTTTGGGGTTTATATTTTTGTGCGCTTAATCTCTCTCTGTTTCCTGATGATCATGTCCTGAGCTGCTTTCTTCCACCATACTCTTCCACTGTGATGTTTTGCCTCACCTCATGCCCAGGGCAATGGAACTGGTCCTCTATAGATTGAGACCTCTGAAACCAGGAGCACCAAATAAACTATTCCTCCTCTTGTTCTTTTCAGGTCTTTTGAAAAAGCTGATCAAAACAGTCAGTGATGTGTTTACAAGCACAAACACTGTGAGAGCCACTGCCTGACTTCTAATCGCAATTTAGCTTTTCACTAACTCAAATTGTGTATCATTCTATTTATACCTAAATTCCATAATCTGCAAAATGGGCCTGGATTAAATCTGAAATTCCTGATATTTGACTATTTTGGACCTAGAAAAATGACAGTTCCTTTCGATTAATAGTATTTTCCTGATAAGGTTTCAAGGATTAACTGAATTAACATTTCTAAAGTACTTTAAATTTTTTTTGGTCTAAAGTATTACATAAGTGCTTGTTCAATAAAATGAAATAAAACATTAAAATCACTTCTCAAGTTTAGTGTGGTGGTACACATCTGTAATCCCAGTGACTCTGGAGGTTGAGACAGAAGGATCACAAGGTCAAGGCCAGCCTCAGTAATTTAACAAGGTCCTGTCTCAAAATAAATAACCAACATCTGTTGCCCTTCAACAGATGAATGGTATCAATGTGGTATAAATATACAATGGAGGATTACTCAGCCATAAAGAAGAATGTTTGTAAATAGATCCCATTCTCATATAAGTATGTCAAAATTAATCCTAATGTTATGCATAACTAGAAAAACTAATCATAACAATAAAAGGGCTGGGGCTGTAGCTCAGTGGTGAAGTGCCCCTGGGTTCAGTCCCCAGTGCTCCAAATTAATCAATCAAACAAACAACCAACAAAATAAAACTACTTCTCAGTTTTGATGACCTTCTCCCATTCTGTCTTCAAGTTTTGTTTTTTTTTCTTTTTGACTTCATTCATCATTCTGTGATCAAGAACTTGCTCTTGGGCTGGGGTTGTGGCTCAGTGGTAGAGCGCTTGCCTAGCAAATGTGAGGCACTGGATTCAATTCTCAGCACCACATATAAATAAATAAAATAAAGGTTCATTAACAACTAAAAACAAATTAAAAAAAAGAACATGTGATCCAAGATGGTGGACTAGAGGGAGGCTGCATTCCTTGTTGCTCCATAACTTGGGATTCGAGCAGAGGAAATACTATTTCTCTGTGAGGCAGTCATCACTGCCCACCAATCTCCTGCTGTTTACCCCATTTGTCCTTGCGATCATTTGCCATCTGCCAGCATATTGCCTGCTCTTTGAATGTGGATCGATTACTGACTGCCACCTATCATACTGGTTTGCCTGCCTCTTGCCTGCCTATTGCCTGCCTTTCATCTACCCATTGTCTACTGCCCAACATCCACCTCCCAATTGTCCGCCTTTAGCCTGTAGACCACCAGTGGATAGCCTGCTGCCTGTTGTTGCCTGGAAGTCCATTGTCACAGTACCTGCAGGTTTGGTTACACATGGCTGCCACCATTTTGAAACAACATCCAGGACCTGCAGGTGAGCTACTGGAAGCCTTCAGTGACACTGAAAGTCTAGAGGGTAGAGTCTGTACTGCCTTAGCTCCAAACTGCTAGATGAGAAGACATAGCATGAAAAAACAAGGGAACAAAGTGCCTCAAACAAACCAGAGGGTTCCAACAATAGAATGCATAGACAACACAGTAGAAGAAATGTCAGAGGAGTTTAGAAAATACATAGATTAATCTTTGAAATAAAGGATGGCATTGGAGAGAGAATACAGGAAGTAAAAGATCACTTCAATAAAGAGGCAGAGATCATAAAAAGGAATCAAGCAGAAATCCTCAAAATGAAGGAAACAATAATCCAAATTAAAAATTCAGTAGAAAGTATCACCATCTGACTAGACCACTTGGAAGACAGAACCTCAGACAATGAAGACAAAATATATACTCTTGAAAATAAAGTTGACCACATAGAGAAGATTGTAAGAAACCATGAACAGAACTTCCAAGAAATATGGGATAACATGAAAAAACCAAACTTAAGATTTATCAGAATAGAGAAGGTGTGGAGATACAAACCAAAGGAATGCACAATCTTTTCAATGATATAATATCAGAAAATTTCCCAAATCTAAAGAATGATATGGAAAAATCAACTACAAGAGGCTTACAGGATCCCAAATGTGCAAAATTACAGCAGACTCACATCAAGGCACATTATAATGAGAATGACTAACATACAGAAGAAGGATAGAATTTTAAAGGCTGTGAGAGAAGAAAAATCAAATTACATATGGGGGAAACCAGTTCAGTTCTCATCTGATTTCTCAACTCAGACCCTCAACTCCAGGAGGTCCTGGAATAACATATATCAAGCTCTGAAAGAAAATTTGTGCTAACTGAGAATTTTATATCCATCAAAATTAAGCTTCAGATTTGAAGATGAAATAAAAACCTTCCATGATAAACAAAAGTTCAAAGAGTTCAGAATCAGAATACCTGCAATGTAGAACATTCTCAGCAAAGTATTCCTTGAGGAGGAATTAAAAAAAAGTGATGAAAACCAGCAAAGGGAGAACTTACACTAAAGGAAAGGTCAATTAGAGGAGAAACTAAGCAAAAACTAAAAACCAAAAATAAACCAAAATGACCAGGAATACATATCTCAATATATATTCAAGTCATATCTCAATAAGAATCCTGAATGTTAATGGCCTAAACACATCAAACAAAAGACACAGACAGGTTAAAAAAAAGAAAGATCCAACAATGTGCTGTCTTCAAGAGACTCACCTCCTAGGAAAAGACATCCACAGATTGAAGGTGAAAGGTTAAGAAAAAACACATCACTCACATGGACTGCATAAACAAGCAGGGGTTTCCATCCTCATCTCAGAAAAAATGGACTTCAAACTAAAGTTAGTCAGAAGGGACAGAGAAGGACATTTCATACTGCTTAAGGGAATCATACACCAACAAGACATAACAATCATAAATATATATGCACCAAACAATGGAGCATCTATGTACATCAAACAAACCCTTTTCAACACCAAGAATCAAATAGATCACAACACAATAATACTGGGTGATTTTAACACACCTCTTTCACCACTGGATAGATCTTCCAAACAAAAAATAAACACAGGAACTATAGAATTAAATGATACAATCAATGATTTAGACTTAATAGATGTGTATAGAGTATTTCATCTATCATCGAGTGAATACACTTTCTTAGCAGTACATGGATCCTTCTCTAAAATAGACCATATGCTATGCTACAAAGCAACTCTCAACAAATACTAATAAATAGAGATACTACTCTGCATTTTATTAGATCATAACAGAATGAAACTAGAAATCAATGATAAAATAAAAAATAGAAGCTACCCCAACACCTGGATACTAAATAGTATGCTACTGAATGATGAATAAATTGCAGAAGAAATCAGGGAGGAAATTAAAAAATGCTTAGAGGTAAATGAGAACACTGATACAACATATCAAAATCTCTTGGACGCTATGAGGGCAGTGTTCAGAGGAAAGTTCATTGCATTGAGCTCATACATTAAAAGAATAAAAATTCAACAAATAAAGGACCTAATATTACATCTCAAAGCCTAGAAAAAGAACAAATCAACACCAAAAGCAGCAGGATACAGGAAATAATTTAAATCAGAGCTGAAATCAATGAAATTGAAATAAAAGAAACAATTCAAAAAAACTGATCAAACAAAAATTTGGTTCTTTGAAAAAATAAATAAAATTGATAAACCCTTAGCCACACTAACAAAGCGAGAGAGAAATCTCAAATTACTGAAATTCATGATGAAAAGGGAAAAATCATGATGAATAGTACTGAAATGCAGAAGATAATTAGAAACTATTTTGAAAACTTATACTCAAATAAACAAGAAAAACTTGAAGACATCAACAAATTTCTAGAGACATATGATCTTCCCAAACTGAATCAGGAAGACATACACAGTTTAAACAGATCAATTTCAAGAAATGAAATAGAAGATGCCATCGAAAGCCTACCAACCCAGAACCAGACAGATTCTCAGCTGAGTTCTACAAGACCTTCAAAGAAGAACATATACCAATACTCCTGAAAGTATTTCATGAAATAGAAAAGGAGGGAACCCTTCCAAATTCATTCTATGAGGCTAGTATCACTCTGATACCAAAACCAGACAAAGACACATCAAGAAAGGAAACTTCAGACCAATATCCCTCATGAACATAGATGCAAAAATTCTCAATAAAATTCTGGCAAATCACATACAAAAATATATTAAAAAGATAGTGCACCATGATAAAGTAGGGTTCATCTCTAGAATGCAAGATTGGTTCAACATATGGAAATCAATAAATGTAATAGATCACATCAATAGACTTAAAGACAAGAATGATTATCTCAATTGATGCAGAAAAAGCATTTGACAATATACAGCACCTCTTCATGTTCAAAACACTAGAAAAAGCTATCTATGCTAAGCCCATGGCCAACATCATTCTAAATGGAGAAAAATTATAAGCATTTTTCTTAAAAACCGGAACAATACAGGATGACTTCTTTCCCTACTTCTATTCAACATCGTCCTTGAAACCCTAGCCAGAGCAAGCAGACATGAAAGACATTAAAGGGATATGAATAATAAAAGAAGAACTCAAACTGTCACTATTTGCCTACAACATGATTCTATGTTTAGAAGATTCAAAAAATTCCACAAGGAAACTTCTAGAACTCAAAAATGAATTCAGCAAAGTAGCAGGATATAAAATTAATACCCATAAATCAAATGCATTTCTATATATGTGACAAATCCACTGCAAGAGAAATTAGGAAAACTATCCCATTCACAATAGCCTCAAAAAAAAAAAAAACCCAAAACTTGGGAATCAATCTAACAAAGGAGGTGAAAGGCCTCTACAATGAAAACTATAGAACACTGAAGAAAGAAATTGAAGAAGACCTTAGAAGATGGAAAGATCTCCCATGTTCTTGGATAGGCAGAATTAATATTGTCAAATGGTCATATTAATAAAAGTGTTATACAAGTTCAATGCAATTCCTATTAAAATTCCAATGACATTCTTCATACAAATAGAAAAATCAATCATGAAATTCATTTGGAAAAACAAAACCCCCAAGAAAAGCCAAGGCAATCCTTAGTAAGAACAGTGAAGCAGAAGGCATCATAATATCAGAGCTTAAACTATACTACAGAGCAATAGTAATAAAAACAGCATGGTATTGGCACCAGAATATACAGGTAGACCAATGGTACAGAACAGAGGACACAGAGACAACCCCACATAAATATGGTTATCTCATACTTGATAAAGGTGCCAAAAATAAATGGTGGAGAGAAGATAGTCTATCAACAAATGGTGCTGGGAAAACTGGAAATTCATATGTAATAAAATGAAATTAAACCTCTATCTTCCACCCTGCACAAAAATCAAGTCAAAGTGGATCAAAGACTGAGGCATTAAACAGAGACCCTGTGCCTAATGAAAGAAAAAGTAGGCCCAATCTTCACCATATCAGCTTAGGACCCGACTTCCTTAACAAGACTCCTAAAGCACAAGAAGTAAAATTAAGAATTAATGAATGTGATGGATTCAAACTAAGAAGCTTCTTCTCAGCAAAGGAATCAATCAATAATTTGAAAAGAGAGCCTAGAAATTGGGAGAAAATCTTCACCACCTGCACCTCAGATAAAGTATTAATCTCCAGGATATATAAAGAACTCTTAACACTGGAAAAACAAATAACCTAATCAATAAATGGGCTAAGGAACTGGGCAGACACTTCACAGGAGAAATACAATCGATCAACAAATAAATGAAAAAATGTTCATCATCTCTTGCAACTAGAGAAATGCAAATCAATACCACTCTAAAATTTCATCTCACTCCAGTCAGAATGGCAATTATCAAGAATACGAGCAATAATAAATGGTGAGAATGTGGGGAATAAGGTACACTTGTACATTGTTGGTGGGAGTGCAGATTGGTGCAACCACTTTGGAAAGTAGTATGGAGATTCCTAAGAAAATGTAATGGAACAACCATTTGACCCTGCTATCCTACTCCTCAGTTTATACCAAAAGGACTTAAAATCAGCATACTATAGTGACATAGCCATATCAATGTTTATAGCAGCTCAATTCATGATAGCAAAACTATGGAACCAACTTACATGCCCTTTAACAGATGAAAGGATAAAGAAACTGTGGTACATACACACAATGGAATATTACTCAACCTTAAAGAAGGTTGAAATTATGGCATTTGCAGGTAAATGGATGGAATTGGAGAGTATCAAGCTAAGTAAAATAGGCCAATACCAAAAAACCAAAGGCCTAATGTTTTATCTGATAAGCAGATGCTGATCCATTGTGGGGGGTGGGTAGGGAAGAATGAACTTTGGATTGTGTAGAAGGGAGTGAGGGGAGGGGTGGGGCAAGTGGGGATGGGAAGGATGGTGGATTGAGACATACATTTTTACCCTATATATATGGATGAAGAAAAGTTTTAAAAAAAGAAACTTGCTCTTTTCCTAAGAGAACTAGAATATTCTTCAACTATTTTATTTATTTATTTTTTAAAGGCATACACAGAGGTTTACTTAGGAAGGTAGACATACTCTTAGGGGAGAATGTGGATTATCTTGAGAATGAGAAGAGTCTTCAAGTATTTTAAGTGATAAAACTACTTGAATAGAGAGACTTCAATATGCCGCAACTCAATTTGGTTCTATACTTTTTAAAAAATAGTCATTCTCTTACATTCAAATTGCCCTCTTTTATATTATGTTAGAATTCTATCTTGTTTTGATTGTCTGTAGGTTTAAATTTTTTGTGTGTACTGGAGATTGACCCCAGTGGCATTTTACATTGAGGTACATCCCCAACCCTTTTGTTTTTAAATTTTGAGACAGGTCTTACTAAGTTGCTTAGGTCTTGTTAAGTTGTGGGGGCTGACCTTGAATTTGCAATCTTTCTGCCTCAGTCTCTCAGTCCTGGGTTTGCAGGGTGCACCACCACCAGCCTCTATGGTGTTTTTTAACATGCTGGAAGAAGTTTTCAAGATGACTAATTCATAAAGCATACAAACAGAGCTGGGCATGATGGTGCATGCCTGTATTCCCACTGGCTTAGGAAGCTGAGGCAGGAGGATGCAAGTTTGAGACCAACTTAAGCAACTTAGCAAGGCCCTAAGGACTTAGTGAGGCCCTGTCTCAAAATAAAACATAAAAAAAGGGCTGGGGATGTGGTTCAGTAGTAAAGCACCCCTGGATTAAATCCCCCCCCCCACCCAACTTATACATATATATATTTATATATATGAGATATATATACACCCCATATATGTTTATATAGATGTATAATTTATATATATGTGTATATATATATCTGTATATATCACTGAGCTATATCCATAGCCCTAATATATAATTATATATATTAGTTGGCCAAAAATACATTGAGTATTTGTATGGTCTACTTCTTGTGTCAGGAACTGTAGAAAATTGTTAGAATTATATAACCCAATTGTAGGAATGAACAATGGGTCTCTGAAACAAAAAGTCACTATAAGTTATTAAATGGTATGGTATAACTCAGCAGACTCAATGAATGTAAGTAGAGGGGACTATGGATTTGTGGATGCTATGGAAAGTGCTAGACACCACTGGGCTACTCTTCTGAGCTAATGCATATCCTGAAAGAAGAGAAGCTTATGGAAAGTGCTGAAGACTCAAGCCAGGGTAACTCAAGCATGACTGGGAGGTTGGACCCTGCTTCACCCTGTGGCCTAGCCAGCATCTGCAAAGCCTGGCAAGGTCTGACTCTGCCAATCTCAATGAACTTTCTTTCTCTCTCTCTCTTTTTCCCCCCCTTTTGGTACTGGAAATTTAACCCAGTATCAATTTAACCACTGAGCCACATTCCCAGGCCTTTTTATATTTTATATTGAGACAGGGTCTCCCTAAGTTGCTGAGGGTCTTGCTAAGTTGCTGAGGTTGGCTTTGAACTTGCAATCCTCTTGCCTCAGCCTCTGGAGCTGCAGGGATTACAGGTGTGCACTACCATGCCCCAAGAACTTTTTTTTTTTTGAAACACTTTCTCCATTCTTGCTGTGCAGGGCCCCTAAACTGTTGCTTGAACTTATCAAGCTTGTGTCTCCTGAGGCATGTATGCTGGCTCTTCCCTCTGCCTGTAGAGCAAGTTTCCCAGGTGTATGCAGGGCTGGCTCCTCATCATTCAGGTTTCAACCTGAGTGTCACTCCAAGAAAGACTCCTTTCTAAAGTGGTTCCCTCTTGCCTCCCTACACCAGTCTTTATTATCTACTTGGTTTAATGTGTGTATTGGAAAGATTGCTTACTAATATTTTGTTAATTACATTTTCTCTACAGGACTGTTTACTCCATAAAGCAGAAGCTGTGATTTCTTGTTCATTTGTACCTAGAGGGGTGCCTGGCCTAGAGGAAGAAGTCACTAGTTATTTGTTATTATATAAACAGCAATGGTAAATAAGAGCTAAGTGGAAGAAAGAAGCGACTTTTTCCTTCTGCATCTCAAGTGGTGGGAAAATCTGGTAGATTTAACACAAAATGTGAAAATACATTTTCTTTAAAAGTCAACAAATTGTTGTTTAAAGTATGTTTTTAAGTTACTTATAGTTAAGCATTAGAAGAAAAGGAAATGTGGACTGAAAGTTATTTCATTCAAATATAACTGTTAAATTCTTGGTATATTTCTTCTTGCATATTCTTTCATGTATTGAAAATTGAATTATACAAAATATGATTGCATGGTTCTACAATAACCTTGGTCATTTTAAAATATGATATGTAAATATTTTCATGATGAAAAATGTGCTGGCGTGTAGTTCTTGGTGGTTAGGTGATGATCTATTTTATGACTGTAGATATATTGCTTTAGTCAGTAGTTCATTGCTGGGCATTTGAGTTATTTCCAATTTTGAGCTATAAACAGCCCTGTTATGAACTTTTTTCTTTTTTGGTAGTAGGGATTTAAGCCAGTGGTACTGAGCTATATCCATAGCCCTTTTTATTTTTTATTTTGAGACAGGGTCTTCTAGGTTGCTGAGATTCTTGCTAAGTTGCTAAGACTGGCCTTGAATTTGTAATCCTTCTGCCTCAGCCTCCTGAGTAGCTAAGGAGTGCCCCACCATGCCCAGCTTGATTTTGCTCTCATCTATCTTCTTTCATTTAATTTATTCTGATCTTTTCCTGGCTTCTCATCTTGGAAGCTTCTCATCTTAGATGATTTTTTGGTTTCTTTTTTTCTCATATATGCATTTCCATTGAAGTACCTGTAGGCTTTTTACACCCCACAAGTTCTGTTCTAAGTTTGTAAAAACTTCATTGTTTAAGACACAAATTATTTAGAAGTTTTAAAATTTCCAAGTGTGGGGAAGAGGATGTAGCTCAGTGATAGCGTGTTTGCCTTGCTTGCTTGAGGACCTGGGTTCAATCCCCAGCACCACAGACAAACATACAAAAATTTCTAAATGTGTTGGGTGGTCTTGAGTTGATCAACTGGCATTCTTTGTAAGAGTTAACATGAGACAATAATCCCAAAAACAGAACTGGAGGGAAAGATCAGAGGACTGTAAAAGAAAAGTATAGTAATTTTTTTTTTTGGGTACTGGGGATTGAACCCAGGGTTGCGTAGTCACTGAGCCACATCTCCAGTCCTTTTTTATATTTTATTTAGAGACAGAGTCTTGCTGAGTTGCTTAGTGCTGCACTAAATTGCTGAGACTGGCTTTGAACTTGTGATTCTCCTGTCTCAGGCTCCTCAGCCACTGGGATTACAGGCATGGGTCCATGCCTGGTATAGTACTATTGATTTAATATGTTGAAAGAAGTATTCCATTTCTCATCAGCTATTTCTATTGACTCATTTTGAAGTAAAATACTTCCTCCATCCATCTAGGTACCATTGCATCTGGCCCACAGAAGATGCTCCCTGCTTGTGTTCTTTTGTCCTTTTTATTCCCTAGGTGAAAATAAGTGTGAATTCTGAGGTATAATTCCCAGGAAAATTCAATCAAGGGAGGATGGACTATTCCCCAGACTCAGTGCTATCATTTGGTCACCAATAGTCAAGGTTGCTAATTAGAATTTTTTTTACTTGAGAAAAACAACATATGCTTCTTTGTTTTTGAAAAGACTACAATCTCAGTCAGGATGTAAAATTATCCTCCTCGAAGTAGAAAAATGCTCCCACTTCAAGAGCTATCATGTAAAATGTATGTAGAATAAATTTTTTACAGCTGAACTGACTAGACATGAATTCAACCTGTCTTTGGATAGTGGATCTGCCTTCAACTATTGGCCAGTAATTATCTCCCTTTTTAAAATTTAAGCCACAATTTAATTATTTTTTTTACATATTTGTTACATATATGTTCTGGACAAAGCATGGAGAAGAGTACCAGGGTGAGTAGCTGTAGCTTTTGTTAGTGATGTTGGTAGATATTTGTTTTGGAGAAGGCACTAAACTGGATCCTGAGTGCAGGGTGGAACATTGAACAGAAGCAGCTGTTCCAGGAGGAGGAAACAGCATGACATTTTCATGTTTTCTGTCCCACGGTCCTTTATACTTCTCTTTTCTGTATTTCCTATTAGTTTTTCATAGTAGATAAATCCCTCAACTATAGTTTCAGTTTCTGTGTTTTACAAACTCTCAATTTCTATAACTTAGTTCTCAGCATCACTCAAACCAATTCCTGTTTTTTTCTCTTTAGGAATTATAACTCTCATATAATTGAAACTTTTTATCTTTTCCCAAAGTTTTGAGGGTATTGATCTACATTTGAGGAGAATAGATCAGGTTCTTTGGTCTGACTCAGGATGAGTTCTGGTTCTCACTAGCTGTGTATGGACTGGAGTGACATTTGTATCTTTGAGCAAGAATCATAACTGGTGTTTGGACATAATTCAGCCATTTTTCTTCTTTTGCTCTCTTTTCTATGTAACCCAGGTGAAATGGACAGTGGAATATAGTAAACTTCAACTGGGGCAAGAAAACAGTTCCACAGGGGGCTAAGATCAGGTACAGGCGGTTTCAGAGGTATGGTGCTAAGTTGTTGATGTCCCTTTCTGTGGTGTGCAGGGAGATGGGGGAGAGTTGGGGAGCTGGGGCAGAAAGCATAGCACAGATAGGAGCACATATAACCAAAGTAAAAAGAGATGGGAGTTGAATTTATACAGATTTGTCGGGGTGCCCACTGGCCGGGGCGGGTGGCGCGATCTGGGCGGCTGGTGACCCCCGCGCCCCGGAGCGGAGGCGCGCGTCTGGCCCCTCCGATGGAGGTGCCTCCGGCCCGAAGAGGTGGCGGCATAGCGGCTGGAGGAGACAGCTGCTGCACAGCCACAACGGGGCCTTGGAAAGCACCCGCTGGAGCCATGCTGACGTGGACAGCTCCCGCCCCCCACCTTCCGGAGGGTGGGTGGGTTTGCCCACAGACAGGATGTCCGTGTTGGGGCCGGCCCCGAGGCCACGTGAGGAGGTGGGCCGGCCCAGACCCCCTCCTCACATCTCGCCCGCCACGCTGGCCTGTCAGGGTGCCCGGGGCCCCAGGCTAATGTGGAAGTCTTCACCATTGGCCAAGACTTCTGCATGCTCAGTGAGTGATCACTGAGTGCCTGAGCTCCGTGCACCTTGTAGTCCACGAGCTAACCTCGTGGACAGCTCCCTGATTGGTTGCTCCTGCACATATATACCGCACTACTTCCCTGGGCAGGGGGGGGGGGGGGAGAAGAAAGATCCTGTAACGAGATGGCCATCGTACGAATAAAGCTTCTGACCAGCCTACGTGTCGCGTCTCACTGCGGGCAGGGATTCACGATACAGATTCAAGTGTCTGCTGGTTTATCATGAAATGATTTATTTGAAAGTGTCTGGAAGGGATAAAACTGGAGGATAGGAATTAGAAGAGACCAGATCAATGAGAGAATGACAGAGGAGGTTTGGACAGCAGAGTAGGGTAAGAAGATAGTGAAAACCGAGTAGGAGTAGATGCACTATGATAAGAGAAGAAGGAGTTCTGGCAATGAAATATTGGACACCCCCAAACTCACTTGACCTTCTATGAAATTCTGTCCAGTGCTCTGATAGTAAAAGCTGCTTTGTTGGGTCCTTGAGAATTATCTTTGACTTTCGGTCATCAGGGTTTAACAGAGTGGTGTAATAAAGAATGCCTGAAATCTGAGTCAAACTGTTCCTGAATGTTCCTGAATATTTCTTTAAGGAGAAATAGAAGGGCTCAAATAGACAATTTGTAAAACAAAAGTGGAAAAAAAGAAAAAAACACACATTCTCTTCATACAAAAATAACAACTAGTAAAATTTTGACATTTTCTTCAAATGCTTTTAAAATTTACTTCTATTTTTTTTAGCAATTGCAAGAATTAGGCTTGAATTTAATACCTAGCTGTGCAACATTAAGCAATTCATTTAAGCTCCTTGAGTCCTCATTTTCTAATCTGTAAAATATAGATCGCTGTTCATGGCTATTCTACAACAAAAGAGATGAAAGATTTTTAGAGGCCATAAGCGTTTAGGAGAAAAGGAAATTAATGTTACAAACTTTGATATTTCTATTTTGAAGGAAATGATTATTAAAAAGGGTAAAAAATAAAGATTGGCACTCGTGGTAGGACAGAAGTTGACGAAATTGTCTTAGTTGCAATTATGTGAGACAATATTAACATTCCCAGTTTAGACAAATTCATAATTCATGGGTCTAACCATGAGCTGAAAAATTCAAGAACTGAATTTTGAAAGGGGGGGATTATTTCTGAAATTCAAATCTGAGGCAGGAAGATGAGGTTCATTGGGTATCTCGAAGTATGTAGGATAAAGATAATGAAATGAAAAAAAATTAAAGAAACTAAAATAAGGGGGATAGAGTCAGGAGGCATAATATGTAAAGCCAACAGTAGTTCCAGAAGCACAAGAAGAAATTGACTTAATTTAAATGGGGGGACACAGGGAGCAGAGGGTGGAGAAGAGTATTCTAAAGATTTCATCTTAATTGTTGGGGATAAGCAGGAAGGAAATGGAACATGTTGGTAAGGAAAATAGTTTTTATAATATTAAAAAAGAATAAGCAATGTGTCACTGGAAAAGGGATAGTGACCATGAAAAGAATAGAAAAGTATGGTAGGACTTCCATGTCAGCAAGCAGGTAATGTAATGAATACGATCTTATACCAGCAAAATTTTAAGGTGAAAAGGTTACTTCTTTTATTGATGACAGACAATTGTAAACCTAGAAAACCCAAGACATGTCATTGAACAACTTTGGAATGTTCAAGTGGCTGTGTCCAATAGAAAAAGTTAAGTAGCTTTTCCATTTCAACATGCTTTGTATTCTGTGAGATTTTTTTCCATGTAGAAATTAGGGAGTATAAGTCTCTGTACTTCTGGTACACCACCCCCTAAATTCTTAGGTGCTTTTGTTTACATTTTCCCCTTCTAGACTATACAATAAAACCCAAACTAAATCTGAAATTGTGTGAGAACATGATTCCAATGATTTAGGCATGGAAACGTTTCTGGGACTAGCTCTCTGTGACTTGAGCACAGTATAAACTCTTAACTCTAAAATGGCAAGGTGACCTTCAGCTTTTGACATCTGGATCATTACTCCATAGACAGGATGTCCTTTTTGACTTGAAAACTTTACCCCCCTCATGTGCTCCTCAGGTAACAGTAACTTCAAGGTCATCCTTGCACTTGAAGTTGATGGATGGAGGAAATCACTCAGTGGTGTCTGAATTTGCATTGCTGGGACTCACCAGTTCTTGGGAAATTCAGATTCTCCTTTTTCTGTTCTTCACGACATTTTATGTAGCAAGTATGCTGGGAAACCTTCTCATTGTGCTCACCATCATCTCAGACCGTCACTTGCACTCCCCAATGTACTTCTTGCTGGCAAATCTCTCCTTCATCGACACAGGTGTGTCCAGCATCGCCACTCCAAAGATGATTTATGACCTCTTCAGAGAGTGTAAAGTCATCTCCTTGAAAGGGTGCATCACACAGATGTTCTTCATTCACACTGTGGGAGGAACAGAGATGGTGCTGCTCATCGTCATGGCCTATGACCGTTACGTGGCTATCTGCAAGCCCCTCCACTACCTGACCATCATGAGCCTGAGAACGTGCACTTCTCTCCTGGCTGTGGCCTGGACCATTGGACTCATCCACTCTGTAGTCCAACTTGCTTTTGTTGTAAACTTGCCCTTCTGTGGAACCAACAAAATGGACAGCTTTTACTGTGATTTCCCTCGGTTCATCAAACTTGCATGTACAGACACATACAGACTGGAGTTCCTGGTCACTGCCAACAGTGGTTTCATCTCCATGGGCACCTTCTTCATCTTGATTGCGTCTTACATCTTCATCCTGGTTACGGTTCATAAACACTCCTCCTCGGGTGGTGCATCCAAGGCCCTCTCCACGCTCTCAGCTCACATCACTGTGGTGGTGTTTTTCTTTGGTCCTTGCATCATTGTCTATGTGTGGCCATTCCCAACCTTATCCATAGATAAATTCTTAGCTATATTTGATGCCATTATCACTCCTTTTATGAATCCTATCATCTATATGTTTAGAAATAAGGAGATGAAGGTGGCAATGAGGAGAGTCTTTGTTAAGGCTTTAGCAAGTTTTAGGAAGAGTTCTTTCATGCACAGTCCAAGAAATTCAGATTAATATTGACTGTTCCTGGAAATTAATCTCTTTAATTGAATATTCACAAGTCTTCATTTTAGTTCCATTTTCAATATCCACTATGAAATGTCTCCTTACAGACTATTTTGATATGATTAGTTCTTCCTAGGGAACTCCTGCTCTGAGGATTCTGAAAATATTGCAGAGGGAATTGGGAGGAGCTCAGAGGTAGAGCACTGCCCCAGTGTTCATGAGGCCCTGGGTTCCATCCCCATCACCATGAAAAGAAAAAAAGCATGTCTATGCTGTGGAGGAGTGAATCCAACCTTGGAATATTGAGTTTGTTACTGGACGTCGTGTCTGTTATTGATGACTTTGGGGACAGTGATGGCTGAAATCTCACATACTGGACACATTTCCCAATCAATACTTAATGTTGGCCATTCCTCTCTTTGACACTGATTCTAAAAAAGCTCTCTCTTCCAATCCACATGTGTAGCTATATTTACACCCACTGAGTTTCTCAGTGTCCATACACATGGAGAGGCATAAACAAAATGGAGATAATTGCCTAGATAACTTTGAGAATTGAAGGGTTTTTATCATCTAAATTTATTCACCCATGCTGAGATGGAGTTTGCATTAAGATTTTTAGATTTAGTTAGAATTGAAAGCTGAAATTTAGTATAAATCATAAACAGTCGAGGAAACTTTAATATTATTAAATAATAATTTTTTTGAGGCCAGAAAATGTACATAACCATACCATTCAGTGTATATAATAATTATATTTTGCCGTGATAATTTTCTAAACAACAGTTTATTTTTATAAGGCAAAGAAAACTATGTGACTATTAAATGATTGTAAATGTCTTGAATATTTTGGAGCTAAAAGAGGAGGAACTGATTTATGAATAAAAAACCAAAAAAATTCATTCAATGTGGATCAGGTTTACAACTAAATAAAAACAAAGTGTAGAAACTGTAAAAGAAAATTTATGGTAAAACTGTGTATAAATTAAGAGATATAAATGTGTAATAAAGAAATACATTAACCATTTCATGTGATATAGTATATTATATAATAATGATAATTTTTTTTGCAGTATTTGAACCCAGGACCTGTGAATGCTAGGCAAGCACTCTATCACTGAGCTATATTCTCTTCCCTTTCAAAAATTTTATTTTGAGGAGGGTCTTGCTAAGTTGTTGTTGGCCTTGTACTTGTGATCTTCCTGCCTTAGCCTCCCAAGTTGCTGGGATGATAGGTATGTACCACAGTGCTCAGCCTATGTCATTATGTTAAAAATAAATGTATTAGTCATAAATAGTAAAAATAGTTATTCAAAGAGAATGTCTTACTGTTCTCTCGGTGTTATCAGATGAATAGGAAAAGGTATTCCATGTGCACAGTTCAACTCTGGGTTACCCAGCTGTTGGGAAACTGGTCTGCTGTCTGTGATCTCCAGAGGACTTGTAGCAATGCTTCTAGAGAGAATAATGTTGAAGGCTGAAATCCATGTTTCTGACGAATCTTTATCCAGTTTCCTTCACTGATTTGCAACTGAACCTCAGCAAAAAGGTTAGACGCTCTTGAACTTGCAGATAGATTTGTAAGCACTTCTGTTTTGTAGTTCTTGTTGTAATATATTAAAGATTTTCATCCAATCTGTTGCCTACTCCTGAAATATCCTCTCAAGTTACCAGTCCTGACTTTTATCTTGAACTCTAGACAATGTAATTTTGAAAAAAAATTCCATATATAACTTCGATTAAACTTGTAACCTTCCCTTAGAAACCCGACTCTTCTGCTTTTCTGCCTTAGCTTTTAAAAAAAAATTTAAAATTTCTTTTTAAATTTTAGTTTTTTTTATTCATTGTTCACAAATGGGGTGCAACTTTTCATTTCTCTGGTTGTACATGATGTAGACTCATACCGTTTATGTAATCGTACATAGGGTAATGATGTTGGTCTCATTCCTTGTCATTATCTTTCCTTCCCCCAATCCCCTCCCCACCCCTCATTTCCCTCTACACAATTCATCCTTCCACCATTCTTCCCTTACCCCCTCCCACCTCCATTATGTATCATCCTCCACTTTTCAGAGAAAACATTCAGCCTTTGTTTTTTTTGGATTGGCTTATGTCACTTAGCATGATATTCTCCATCTCCATCCATTTACCTGCAAATGCCATAATTTTATTCTTCTTTATGGATGAGTAATATTCCATCGTGTACATATATCACAATTTCTTTATCCATTCATCAATTGAAGGGCATCTAGGTTGGTTCCACAATCTAGCTATTGTGAATTGAGCAGCTATGAACATTGATGCAGATGCATCACTGTAACATGCTGATTTTAAATCCTTTGAGTATAGGCCAAGGAGTGGGATAACTGGGTCAAATGGTGGTTTTATTCCAAATTTTCTAAGGAATCTCCATACTGCTTTCCAGAGTGTCTGCACCAATTTGCAATCCTACCAGCAATATATGAGCGTAACTTTTTCTCCCACATCCTCGCCAAAACGTATTGTTGCTTGTAGTCTTGATAACAGGCATTCTAATTGGAGTGAGATGAAATCTAGGGTAGTTTTGATTTGTATTTCTCTAATTAGATATATTGAACATTTTTTTTCATATATCTGTTGATCACTTGTATATATCTTCTTCTGTGGAATGACTGCTCAGTTCCTTAGCCCATTTATTGGTTGGGTTATTTGTAGTTTTGGTGTAAAATTTTTTGAGTTCTTTATAAATTCTGGAGATTAGTGCTTTACCTGAAGTATGTGTGGTAAGGATTTTCTCCCACTCTGTAGTCTCTGTCTTCACATTGTTGATTATTTCCTTTGTTGAGAAAAAGCTTTTTAGTTTGAATCCATCCCATTTCTTGATTCCTGCTTTTATTTCTTGTGCTCTGGGAGTCTTGTTAAGGAAATCTGGTCCTAAGCTGACATGATGAAGATTTGGGCCTACTTTCTCTTCTATTAGGTGCAGGCCTCTGGTCTAATTTCCAGGTCCTTTATCTATTTTGAATTGAGTTTTGTGCAGGGTGAGAGATATGGATTTCCAGTTTTCCCAGCACCATTTGTTGAAGAGGCTATCTTTTGTCCATTGTATGTTTTTGGTGCCTTTGTCTAGTAAGAGAAAACTGTATGTCTCTGTGTCCTCTATTCTGTACCATTGGTCTACCTGTCTATTTTTTATTTTTGTTTTTGGAACTGGGGATTGAACTCAGGGGCACTCAACCACTGAGCCCCATCCCCAGCCCTATTTTGTATTTTTTAAATTTAGAGACAGTGTCTCACTGAGTTGCTTAGTGCCTTGCCCTTGCTGAGGCTGGCTTTGAACTTGTGATCCTCCTGTCTCAGCCTCCCAAGCTGCTTGGATTTCAGGTGTGTGCCAGCATGCCCAGCTACCTGTCTATTTTGGTGCCAATACCATGCCATTTTTGTTACTATTGCTCTGTAGCGTAGTTTAAGGTCTGGTATTGTGATACCTCCTGCTACGCTCTTCGTACTCAGGATTGCTTTGGCTATTCTGGGTCTCTTATTTTTCCAAAAGAATTTCATGATTGATTTTTCTATTTGTATGAAGAATGCCATTGGGATTTTAATAGGAATTGTGTTGGATCTGTATAACACTTTTAGTAGTATGGCCATTTTGGTGATATTAATTCTGCCTATCCAAGAACATGGGAGATCTTTCCATCTTCTAAGGTTTTCTTTAATTTCTTTCTTTAGTGTTCTGTAGTTTTCATTGTAAAGGTCTTTCACCTCTTTTATTTGATTGATTCCTAAGTATTGTATTTTTTTTAGGCTATTGTGAATGGGGTAGTTTTCCTAATTTCTCTTTCAGAGGATTCATCATTTATGAATAGAAATGCATTAGATTTATGAGTGTTAGTTTTATATCCTGCTACTTTGCTGAAGTCATTTATGAGTTCTAGAAGTTTTCTGGTGGAAGATTTTGGCTCCTCTAAATGTAGAATCATGTCATTGGCAAATAGGGATATTTTGAGTTCTTCTTTTCCTATTAATATCCCTTTAATTTCTTTGGTCTGTCTGATTTCTCTGGAAAGAATTTCAAGGATGATGTTGAATACAAGTGGTGAAAGAGGGCATCCCTATTTTTTTCCAGGTTTTAGAAGGAATGCTTTCAATTTTTCTCCATTTACGATGGTGTTGGCCTTGGGCTTTGTATAGTTAGTCTTTACAATGTTGAGGTATGTTCTTATTATTCCTATTTTTTTCTAGTGTTTTAAACAAGAAGGGGTCCTGTGTTTTATCATATGCTTTTTCTGCATCTATTGACATAATCATATGATTCTTAACTTTAAGTCTGTCGATGTGGTGAATTGCATTTATTGATTTCTGGATGTTGAACCAACCTTGCATCTCTAGGATGAAACACACTTGATCATGGTGCACTATCTTTGAAACGTTTTTGTATGTGATTTGCCAGAATTTTGTTAAGAATTTTTGTGTCTGTGTTCATGAGGGATATTGGTGTGAAGTTTTCTTTCCTTGATGTATATTCATCTGGTTTTGGTATCAGAGTGATACTAGCTTCATAGAATGAGTTTGGAAGGGCTTTGAGATGTAATGTTAGGTCATTTATTTGTTAACTTTTTATTCTTTTCTTGAATGTGCTCCATGCAATGAATTTTCCTCTTAGTACTGCTTTCATAGTGTCCCAGAGATTTTGACATATTGCATTGTTGTTTTTGTTTACCTGTAAGAATTTTTTTTATCTCTTCCTTGATGTCTTCTGCTATCCATGCATCTTTTAATAGTGTATACTCCAGGTGTTGGAGTAGTTTCTATTTTTTATTTTATCATTGATTTCTAATTTCATTCCATTATGATCTGATACAACACAAGGTAGTATCTCTATTTTTTTTGTATTTCCTGAGTTGCTTTGTGTTGTATCATATGGTGTATTTTAGAGAAGGATCCATGTGCTGCTGAGAAGGAAATATTTACTCAATGATGGATGGAATATTTTATATATGTCTGTTAAGTCTAAATTATTGATTGTGTTATGAGTTTAATGGTTTCTTTGTTCAGTTTTTGTTTGGAAGATATATCCAGTGGTGACAGAGGTGTGTTAAAATCATCCAGTATTATTGTATTGTGGTCTATTTGATTCCTGAAATTTAGAAGGGTTTGTTTGATGTACATAGATGCTCCATTGTTTGGGGCATAAATATTTATGATTGTTACATCTTGTTGATTTATGGTTCCTTTAAGCAGTATGAAATGTCCTTCCTTATCCCTATAATTTTGGCTTGAAATCCACTTTATCTGATATGAGGATGGAAACCCCTGATTTTTTTTTTGTCCTGGGGATTGAACCCAGGGGCACTCCACCACTGAGCCACATCCCCAGCCCTATTTTGCATTTGATTTAGAGACAGGGTCTCACTGAGTTGCTTAGGGCCTCGCTAAGTTGCTGAGGCTGGTTTTGAACTCGCAATCCTCCTGCCTCAACCTCCCAAGTGCTGGGATTACAGGCGTGCGCCACCGCGCCCAGCAACCCCTGCTTTTTTATTGAGTCCATGTGCGGGGTATATTTTTTCCCATCCTTTCACCTTCAGTCTGTGGTTGTCTTTTCTTATGAGCTGAATCTCTGGAAGGCAGCATTTTGTTGGGTCTTTTCATTAATCCAATCTGCCAGTCTATGCCTTTTGATTTATGAATTTAGTCCATTAACATTCAGGGTTATTATTGAATATGATTTGTATTCCTGCTCATTTTGGCTTATTTTTGGTTTTTAATTTGAGTTGGTTTCTCCTTTGATTTTGTTTTTTCTTTAGTGTAGTTCATCTCTTTGCTGACTTTCATTGTTGTTTTTCATTTCCTCCTCATGGAGTATTTTGCTGAGAATGTTCTGTAGTGCAGGATTTCTATTTGTAAATTCTTTTAACTTTTGTTTATTATGGAAGGTTTTTATTTCATCATCAAATCTGAAGGTTAGTTTTGCTGGGTATAAGATTCTTGGTTGGCATCCTTCTTCTTTCAGAGCTTGAAATATGTTGTTCCAGGCCCTCCTAGCTTTTAGGGTCTGGGCTGAGAAATCTGCTGATATCCATATTGGTTTTCCCCTATATGTAATCTGATACTTTCATCTTGTGACCTTTAAGATTCTATCTTTATTTTGCATGTTGGACATTTTCATTATAATGTGCCTTGGTGTTGATCTGCTGTAAGTTTGTGCATTTGAGGTCCTGTAAACCTCTTGTATTTGATTTTCCATTTCATTCTTCAGATCTGGGAAATTTTCTGATATTATTTCATTGAATAGATTGTTCATTCCTTTGGTTTGTGTCTCTGTGCCTTCTTCAATTCCAATAATTCTTAACTTTGGTCTTGTCATCCCATAATTCCTGGAGGTTCTGTTCATGATTTATTACCATCTTCTCTGTGTGGTCAACTTTATTTTTAAGATTAAGTATTTTGTCTTCCTTTTCTGAGGTTCTGTCTTCCAAGTGATGTATTCTCTTGGTGATGCTTTCTAGTGAATTTTCAACTTGTTTTAATTTTTTTCTTCATTTCAAGGATTTTATTTTTCAGAATCTCTCTTTATTGAAATGATCTTTTGCTTCCTGTGTTTGCTCTTTTAACTGTTTAATGGAGTGATCATTTATTGCCTGCATTTGCTCTCTTATATCATTATTTACACATGGATCATTTTAATTATGTACTTTCTGAACTCCTTTTATGACATGACTTCTACCATGCTGTCAATGGATTCTATTACTATAGCATCTTGGTTTGTTTGGGGTACTTCTCTTTTTTCTCCATGTTGTTTGTGTATCTTCCCCTCTAGCAGTTCAGATCCGAGGTATTACACTTTTCCCCCTGTATGTTTAAAGCATCCCTGTAGGTTTCCAATACCTCACCTTTAACAGAGAGATCAACATTACCAGTGCCCAATACAAACAATATGCAGTCTTAAATCAAATAGCTCCTATTAAGATGTTAACAGTATTGTTGCAATAAACAGAGAAGATGAATTTGATTATTATCTACAGTATAAACAATAGATTTGCAATAGGGTCTACAATTTCTAATGGTGGACAAAAAAGATCAGGAGGGGTGTAGGATGTAATTTTAATGAGATAACAAGTAAGTATATAGAGGTATTAGATCATTGGAACAGTGAAAGTGGAATCAAAAGAAGTTGGTAGTTAGTGTAAGAAAAGGGAGAAAGAGACTCTAAGGAAACAGATAGATAAGAGGAAAATAGAGTGATAAGAATAATAAAAAATTAGAAACATAGGAATAATAATACTAAAAAAATCTAAAATAAAACTAACATACTATTCAAACTTTCCAGTCTTCAACAGCCTGATACATGAAAGGTACTTGATAATGTTTTTTTTCCCAGAATGGGAGCTTCCCCCACTAAAGATGGTGGCATCTGGGTCAGGGATAATCAATGATGGCAGGATGAGGCATCTGTATTTGTTGGTAGATGGGGAGCCCCAGTGCAGCACTGATCTGTGGCAGGGCTGGAGAACTGCTGTGCTGGAGTTCCATGTGAGCCCTGTCTATTTTCTCTTTCTTTTCTCCTCCTCCTCCTCCTCCTTCTTCTTTTTGGTACTGTAGGTCAAACCTAGGGCTTTGTTCTAGCTAAGAAAGTGCTCCACCACTGAATTAAGTTCCTGGCCCTTATCTATTCTTTTTAATATTGCATAATTTTGTCCCTTTCTCTCCCTTTTCAGAGTCTTTCCTTGGTCCAGGTCTCTCATTCCACACCTCTTAATTATTCTCTGGGAATTGAGCCTCCCACAAAGCCATCAGAGATATTTTCCATAGTGCAAATTTAATAATGTGACTGCTCTCTGTTACCATCTACCTGACAGTGTTGAAATTCTTTTCCTTCTCCATATTCTTACGTAGGAATGATAAAATCTTGGTGTTTGCATTAACTTGAATATCATGATATCATTCTTTGGTGGAGCATGTATACTCTTGAGCACCAAACCCAGAATCTCTGTTATGATTAGAGATCTTTAGAACTGATTTTTCTGGTACACCTCATATAGCATGACATGGCCTCCAATAAATTTAAATCACTGGATGTGACTTTGGAAGATGAACATAGAAAACTAACTTTACTCCTTTTGGTGGGAGGTTGCATGGTTGTGGGAATTGAAGTGAGGGGCTTGCTGGTCTAGGATGGCCCTCGGAATTCAGAAAGTCAGAGAAGAGTTTATGTAAACCATTCATGTCGGCTGAGCTTGTGCTGACATGTAATGTACTTTGATACCACTGACAGACATCATGGAGTCAATAATATTGTTTAAGATTTTTTTTTTCTACAGTGCCCTTTGGAAGGAGGCCTTGATCCCACCCCAAAAGGCTGCCAAGACCACTAATATTTATCAACTTCATATCTGAGTTTAAAATTTAAATTTGGTTTAGACATTTTTTCATGGTTGTTTTTATAGGGGATGTTATTAAAATATCAATTTATTGATAACAAATCTGTGGATTTTATACTAGTTCAAAAGTTGTGGCCTAAATGTGTGTGTCAGAGGGACTTTGGATTCTGACTATTTTTGGGGATTTCTTTTTAAAATTTTCTATTATAAAAATACAAGTATTTTAAAGAAAATTAGAAAAATTTTGTCATATCTGAATAATATGTTTTTACCAAGGACCAGAGGTAATTATGCAAATTATGTCTTGACTTAATTAAGAATAATATCAGGACTATGATTGTATTCTCAAATAGAATTGATTATGACACAGTAAATAGTGGTATTAATAGCCAAAATAGTTTCTTGAAGAAAGTGAAATACTCCTGATTCTAGTAGATTCACATTTTGTTTTTCTGCTATGAACACTAAATATTAGCTTTTTCAAATGATTTTCACAAATTATTGATTGCATTAAATCATAAAATAATGGTTATGTGAAGATTTATGATGTTTTAAAAAATGAAATGCAGTTCATGAAAATTACATTTACTGTAAATCGATAGTATTAAGATAAAACATTCAAAAATTATTTTCTCCTGCAGAAGAAATAAAGTGAATCTTTTTTGTTTTTTACAATTCATTTACTATTTCATTTTATTGAGTATATCTATTTTTTTGATCATTTGATGTTGTTTTCATTTATTTATTTTTTAATTTAATTTTGATTCATTGAACACAAATGGAGTACAGCAATTGATTCTCTGGTTGTACACAAAGTAGAGTCACACCATCTGTGTATTCATACATGTACACAGGGCCATGATGTCTGTCACACATTCTGTTATTATTACCCCCCCACCCCGGCCCCCCTTCCCTCTATGCTCTCTATCCTTCCTCCATTCTTGCCACCCTTCCACCCCACATTGTGCATCATCATTCACTTATCAGAGAGACCCTCGGCCTTTGGATTTTTGGGATTGGCTAATCTCACTTAGCATAACAGTCTCCAACATCATCCATTTACCTACAAATGCCATAATTTTATTCTTCTTTATGGCTGTGTATATATACCACAGTTTCATTATCCATTCATCTATTGAAGGGCATCTAGGTAGGTTCCACAATCTAGCTATTGTGAATTGAACATAGATGAGCTATGAACATATATGTGGTTGCATCACTGTAGTAATCTGATTTTAAGTCCTTTGGGTATAGGCCAAGGAGTGGGATAGCAGGGTCAAATGGTGCATCCATAAAATGAATCTTGAGACTTTATTTTCTAAGAAATTCAAACAAAAAAGGAACTATCATATCAGAGTGAAAAAATGGAAGGCATGCTTAGAAAATTCATGGATGATGTGAAAGTGAAAGATACAGGGTGGCAGAACAACAATGTGAAAGCATTCTTACAGATCCACCACATTTAAGGATCATGTGTTTGAGCAGGAAGAGGAAATACGTGGAATTCTATATACATCTGAAAAACAAAATTGCAGAAGTACAGGACAATATAAACAAAACTTATCAGGAGTTTATTTGAAAAAATATGCATGGCTTTTATGTTAGTGACAACCTGTTATGTAGCTATATTATCATATCTTCTGGGGAATCGAGTAGCATTTTAGCTATAATCTTCATTCATACAAATACACAGTTCAGACAATGGAAGCTAGAATCCCATTGTTTTGAGAACTGGCCAGACCACAGGCATAGATTGTGTCAAAGGATGAGCATCATATGTTATTAGATATACATTTAAAAAATTTTTAAAAAATCCAAGTGCTAATCATATATAATTGACATATAACTATGTATAAAAACATAAAGTTTTGATACATATATATTATAGAGTACCACACCACATGGAATGGTTAAAATAAAAGTAAAATTTGCCAATAATTCCTATTTTTAATTTTTTTTATTTTTGGGTATCAGGGATTGAGCTCAGGGATACTTGGCCACTGGGCCACATCCCCAACCCTTTTTGTTTTTCATTTTGAGTCAGTCTCCCTAAATTGCTTAAGGCCTCATTAAATTGCTGAGGCTGGCTTTAAACGTGTGATCCTCCTGACTCAGCCTCTCAAGCTGCTGGGATTCCAGGCATGTGCCACTGCACCTGGTCTGGATTATTTCTTAATAAAATTTTGATATGAAGTTTCTGGGCAAAGAGTAATTGTATTTTTAAGGTTTTTGTCTAATATTATCAATTGTCTTCCCAAGTTCAGATAATTTGATTTAAATATCTTTACACACTGCATGTTCACTAGTATATTTGTGAGTTTCCTTTTTCTTTTTTCACAGTACTGGGGATTGAACCCAGGGCCTTGTGCTTGCAAGGCAAGCACTCTACCAACTGAGCTATATCCCCAGCCCCTATTTGTGAGTTTTCATCCTAATCATCTTGTATTTCTTTTACAATCAAGGGCAACTGGTTTGGTAAGAGTTAGAGTTTTCATCAAGAATAGATTTTGTGACTTATCAAATTGATTTTTTTATGTATCCTTTGTGAAGGTAAAAAAAAATGAGTTTTCTAACTGGGTAAGGTGGTGCATGCCTGCAATCCCAGCAGCTTGGGAGGCTGAGGCAGGAGGATTGCAGGTTTGAAGCCTATGTCAGCAATTTAGTGAAGAATATAAGCAACCGAGGGAGACCCAGTTTCAAAATTGAAAATAGAAAGGACTGGGGATGTGGTCAGTGGTTAAGTGCTCCTGGGTTCAATTCTTGGTACAAAAAAAAGTTTTCTAGTTTTTAATATGGGGCATTGGATTTATTGAGTTTTGGACCAATTTTGATTTTCAAGGTAAATCCACTTGATCATGATGTATTTTCCCTTGTATTCATTTCTACTTGTTTTGTGAGTATTTTATTAGCAACTTCATATTTATTTTATTAGAATATTTGCATTTGTTCTTGAGGGATATTGGTCTTTTAAAAAATACCTGTTATGGTGTATTTTCTGTTGCTAAAACAGAATACTACAAGCTGGACAAATTATAAATAATAGATGTTTATTTGGCCCATGGTTCTGGAGGCTGGGAAGGTCAAGATTGAGGGCCTATATCTGATGTGTGCCTTCTTGCTGACCCACATGGTAGAAGGTATCACTTGTCAAGAGAGCATGTATGTGTGAAAGAAAAAGGGAGCAAATCTGCCCTTGTATAACTCACTCATCCTACAATAACTAACCCACTCCCATGATGATGGCTTTAATCCATTCATAAGGGTGATGCCAGTGACCTAATTCTCTCTTAAAGGTCTCTCATAATCCCATTATGAAGGCAATTAAATATATTCTGTGGGTGGAACAAATGTCCAATAACATGTATCCAGATGAAAAAATATATAATAGCATGATTTATTACAGTATCATATAGTAGTCTCACTGCTCTAAAATTCTATTGTTTACCTATTTATTCCCTCCTGCTCAGAACCCTTGGCAACGAGTGATCCTTTTGCTGTCTCCATAGTTTTGCCCTTTATATTGGCATGTGTATAATCATAAAGTATGCAGACTTTTCTGGTAGGTTTCTTTCACTTTGACATATGCAATTTAAATTTCTTTTACATTCACCGCCCTGCCCTGCTAGTGCTAGAGACCTCCATATCTTTTAATGACTTGATAGTTCATTTCTTTTTGTGCTGAATAGTATCCCATTCTCTTAATGTACCACAGTTTGTTTATTCATTCACCTGTTGAAGGATCTTGGTTACTTCCAAGTTTTGGAAATTATGAATAAACCTGCTATAAATATCTATGTGCAGATTTTTCTGCAAATCCATTTCCAATACCTTTGGGTAGACACATGGAGTGTGATTGCTCAATTGTATTGTAAGAGTATATTTAATTTTGCGAGAAACTGCCAAACTCTTTTCAAAGAGCTTGTATCATTTGTGCTCTCACCAGCAATGAATGAGAGTTCCTGAAGCTCCACATCCTCTCCAGCATTTGGTGATGTTAGTGTTTTGTACTTTGGCCATTCTAATAGCTATGTGCTATCACATTTTGTAATTTGTTTTTCCCTGATGACATGTGCTATGCAGCATTTTCACTTGTGTTTTGTTGCCATCTATGATGGGATGTCAGTTAAGGTCTGTGGCTCTTTTAAAATACCAGGTTATTTTTGTACTGTTGAGCTTTAAGAGTTATTTGTGCATTTTGGATAACAGCCCTTTACCGCCTGTTTCTTTTGCGAACATTTTCTTTGAATCTGTGGCTTTTCATTCTCTTGACAGTGTCTTTTGCAAAGCAGAAAATTGTATTGATTCATTTAAAAATTATTGTTGAACCCAGGAGCACTTAACTCTGAGTCACATCACCAACCCTTTTTATTTTTTTGAGACAGGGTCTCTCTAAAGTTGTTTAGGGCCTTGCTAAGTTGCTGAGGCTAGAGTTGAACTAGTGATCCTCCTCCCTCAGCTTCCCAATTTGCTGGATTATAGGTATACATCACTGCACCAGGCAGAATTTTTTATTTTTAATTAAGTTTTAAATAATTTATTTCATTAATTATGCCTTTGGTGTTGCATTTAAAAAGTCATTGCCAAACCTAAAGTCGTCTAGATTTTCTTTTGTGTTTCCTTCTGAAAGTTTAATTTATAGTTTCCTGTTTAGCATTTAGGTCTCTGACCCATTTTGAATTAGTTTTTGTGAGTGTAAGGTCTGTGTCTAGATTCACTTTTTGCACGTGGATGTTCAATTGTTCGAACACCACTTATTGAAAAGACTATCTTTTCTTTTTGTATTGTCTTTGTTCCTCTGTAGAAGATCCATTGATTATATTTACATGGATCTATTTTTGGGGAATAGACATACACTGTTTCATTGGTCAATTTTTGTATTCTTTTGCCAATACCACCCTGTCTTGGTTACTGTAGTTTTATAGTAATTTCTGAAGTCATGTAGTGTTGGTCTTTCAACTTTTGTCTCTTCTGTTTAATCAATATTGATTGATGGTTGACTCTTTTGGGTCTTTTGACTCTCTACGTATACTTTAGAGTCAGTCTGTTGATACCCACAGAATAACTGACTGGAATTTTGATTCAGTTTACACTGAATCTGTAGATCAAAGTGGGAAGAAGAGACATCTTGACAATCCGGAGTCTTCTTATCCATGACCATGGAGTGTCTCTCCATTTATTTAGCTCTTCTTTGATTTCCTTCATCCGAGTTTGATATTTACCTTCTACAGATTTATCTTGCATATATTTGATTAGATCTATACCTAAGTAGTTTATTTTTTAGGTGTAGTGCTAAAGGTTAAATCCAGGGCCTTGCACACGCCAGGTAAATGCTTGGTCACTGAGTTACATCACCAGCCAGCCCAGTAGTTCATTTTTTAAAAAAATATTTTTAGCTGTAGATGGACACAATTCCTTTGTTTATTTAGTTTTTTAAATGTGGTGTTGGGGATCAAACCCAGTACCTCACATGTGCTAGGCAAGTAGTCCACCACTGAGCCACAACCCCAACCCAGTAGTTTGTGTTTTTGGAATGTGAATAAAAATAGTATTGTGTTTTTAATTCCAAATTTCACTTATTCATTACCAGTGTTTAGAATAGTGGTTGATTGACTTTTGTATATTAGCCTTGTTAAAATTGCTTATTAGTTCCAATTTTTTTTGTTTATTTGAAGATTTTTTAAATTGAGAGTTTTTTTTCTTATAAATTTCAGATTCTCTGCAGAGTATCATGTTTTTCTTTCATTTCTATGGAAAAGTTTTATTTCCCAATTTCTATACATTTAATTCCTTTATCATATTGTATTCACCAGGACTTTGAGGACAATGTTGGAAAGAAGTGGTAAGAGGTGGAATTCTTCATTCCTGAGCTTAATGGGAAAGCTTTGAGTTTCTCACCATGAAGTATGATGTCTGTGGTAGCTTATTTATTTACTTTATTTTTAATTTTTGGGGAGACTTTTTTTGTGAGTCCAGGTATTGAACCCAGGGACCCTTAACCACCAACCACATTCCCAGCCCTTTTATTTTTATTTTGAGACAGGGTCTTGTTACGTTGCTGAAACTGGCTTTGAATTTGGCATCCTCCTGCCTCAAACTCCCAAGTTACTGGGATTACAGTTGTGTGCCACCATGCCTGGCTAGATTATTTTTAAGAGCAATTTTAGATTTACACACAATAGAGCAGAAGGCAGAGATTTCCCACATACGTGGGCCCATATGCATTACCATCAGTTGCTACCAGAATGGATCTATACTGACACATCATTATCTCCCAAAGTCCCTCATTTATGCTAGGGTTATTCTGGGGATTTCATAGCCATACAAATAGAACTTCCCCAATCTTTTCTGATGACCTCAAATTATTTTATTATGTTCCATAGTTATTTGGCTACTCCTTTATTGTGAACATTTCCTTCAATATTGTTGGAGTTACAAATATTTTTTCTCTTAGTCTTTTTCATTTTCATTATTTCCTTTTTAGTTATGCATAAGAGTAGGATACATTTTGACATAATTAAAAAAAGCATAGAATAAAATTTGCTCAAATTCTGTCCACAGTTATTTCCCCTTCCTCTCCCCTCTTCAAACTCCTGGTTCCCTCTCTCTATTCCGCTATTTCCTTTTAGATTTTTAAAAATTTTGGTTAATGTCTTGTGGATATACTTGATGGTGAGATTCACTGTGGTATATTCATATATGTACACAGGAATGTTAGGGCAGATTCGTTCCACTGTGTTTTGTTATCCTGTGCTTTCTCCCTCCCCTTCACTCCCCTTCATTTAGTCTACTGGTCTTTCTTCTATTTTGATGGAATCCCACCCCACATTTTCCCTTTCTCTCTTTTCTTTTTCATCCTTATTTTGGACTAGTTTCCACATATCAGAGAAAAGATTAGACCTTTGACTTTCTAAGTGTAGTTTATTTCACTTAACATGATAGTCTTCATTCCATCCATTTACCAACAAATGCCGTACTTTCCATTCTTCTTTTTGAGTAATATTTCTGAGTAATATTCCACTGTGTATATATACCACATTTTATATGCCTTCTATTCATCTGTTGAAGGGAACCAGGTTTGTTCCATAGCTTGGCTATTGTGAATTGTGCTGCTACAAAGATTGATGTAACTGTGATAATATAGTATGCTGATTGCTTATAGTATATAGTATATAGTATAGTATATAGTATGCTGATTGCTTATAGTATGTTGATTGCTTGTAGATCTTCCTCTGTAAAGTGTCTGTTCATTTCCTTGGCCCATTTATTGATTGGGTTATTAGTGTTCTTGGAGTAAAGATTTTTGAGTACTTGGTAGATTCTGGAGATTAGTGCTCTATCTGAAGTGTGTGTGGCAAAGATTTTCTCCCA
>JAJEJO010049214.1:0-11783 GCA_020662805.1 Glaucomys volans
ATTCCTGAAGATGAGACAACTCTGAGGAATGTATAGTTTATAATGATCTCATAAATATGCTGGAAACTATTCAATAAGCAAGTTCTACAACATGAAATTGCTCACCATGGTCTCAAATTGATTCTTTTCAATTTTCTCATTTGGGTTTCACAATTAACACATATTGGAAAATCTTTGGTGCCTCTAGGGAAGAAATGGCATTCCAAATATCACCTACAATACATTTTGTGAAGGAACATCAATCTGGGGTGCATGCCAGTCTCTCTGCCAGAATAGTGTACTTCTACACCTCAATGTTTCCAACACAATCACACTATGAACAAGAAAACAGAGATGTAGACAAAGCACAGGAGCACGTGTCCTTAGATTTACTTTGTATTTGTGCTTTGCCCTTTTTATAGACATCACTTACTAAAGAATTTTCAGAACTGGTGCTGAATACATGAATTAACTTCCACTGATATAATTCAGTAGCCGCAGTCATTATGTAAAGCCTTGTTTCCCTGTGTATTTGAGGTTCAGGTTCACCTTGTACTCATCAGACACTATTTCATCCCTCAGTTTCATGTTTTAGAAAATGCTGGTGCCAATATCTGTGACATTGTCCTGCAGTCTACATCTACCAGTTGCTAGTTAATGGATCCTTGGAAATGTGTCAGAAGGCCTTTACTCAGACAGGAGATAGGTGGTTCAAGAGATACACCTTAAGAGATGACACATTGTGAAGGTGTTTCTGCAATAAAGGGTGAGTGGACGGGTCCCTTGGAAAATAATAGCAAGGGAATTTCTGAAGTCTCAGTAATTGTAAGTCAACAAAATATGTGGTGGGGTCTGGTGCATTGTGTGAAGTTAGAAAGTCTCTCATTGATTACCAACAATCTGCTATCCTCCATCCTTATTGGTTGGTGATTAAATGGTGAGAAAAGGGCCACTTGGAAAATCATAGCAAGAGAATTTCTGAAGACTCAGTAATTGTAATCAACAGAGGAAGGGGTGGGACCTGTCCAATGATTGGAGCTCAGAATGTCTCTCCTCAATTACCAGCCATGTTCTAGCCTTATTCCTAATTGATAAGTGATTAATTACCTCCTCTCAACATGGACAAGATCTCCATCTCCTTACTTCTTCTAAGAAGTTCTCAATCTCAGGTTCCAACTGTCTCCTGTTGGGACCTTCCTGGTAAGCTTTGGCATTACACCAGAGTTTGTGTGATATCTCAAACTTCTCAAACTTCACCTAACTCACTGAGCTTTCCCACATGATCCTCTGCTCTGAAATGTCATACACCAGCCATGATTGTGAATGTCTGCTCTTGCCTTAGGCCAGAAATGAAGAGGGAGATTGCAGAGCAGGAAGAGAATTATTCTAGGGCCATGCCCCTGTGAACTGTGCTAGGTTTGTAAACCACATATCCTGGGGCACTCCCTCATCACTCCCTGGTCTACTAAACCTGGGGGGATCAATTGCCTCCAGCAGATTCCCCAAACCCAGGAATACATGATTTTTCCTGTGGGCAGTTGAACAAATCAGTCCCTGGTGGACATGGACTGTGTTGCAGCCTGTCGGATTTCAGCAGGCTCCCTTATCTTGGATAGAGTCAGATACCTCAAAGCTACAGGTGTCCTGTGCACCACACATGCTGATTACACTTGTCCTGGGCTCAGAGTTTAGGATTGATTTCTTGGCAAGAAAAAAATCCCCTGGGTCTTATCTGCATCCTCTTCCCAGAACAACTCGTTAAGATGTTCTCTCGAAGGTTCCTCCACAGCAGCCAGAACCTGAAGAAGTTCGAGTTGCCATGGGCACCATGAGGCCATTGTTCTGCCATATGGCCTGCTGAGACTTCAGCTGGCATGTTCATTACAGCTAGGATGACAGTCAAACATTCATGGAATACCAAGTTGCCCAAGGCCCAGCGAGGATGCCTCAGTAGGGAAAAAACATTCATTCTCCTACATGAGCCAGAAAATTCCACACCCTTTCAAAAAAAATTCTGGCGTGCCAGCCCCTTCCACACTATATACTATAGCTCTCCTCTCTTTTGCTCTCATGTCCCTGGAGCAATGGTAAACAAGTTAGGCATTTCTTGCATGGGATCAAAGCCAGGATAGCAGCATTTTACAATTAAAAAAAAATGAAAACCTGACATTTCAATCCAATGGACCGTACTTTCTGGAAACCATCTCACTGTAAAGAATGTTGAGAGTATTTTCTGCACACATAACTACTGGAAGTTTGATAACTGAATGGGTATTATTTACTTCTGAGCAAAGATTATTCATGGGTTCATCGATGCTGTGGTTCATCACCTCTTTCCTTTCCCTATACATATTTACCTGTGAATATGTTTGTGCCTCATGATGTGGCTTAGGCAGTTCTCTATTCACTGAAAAATACTTTTCACATAAAATGCAACTTTTACAATCACCCACAAACCTCTTCCCATTCCCTATATATATATTTACAGACTGTGCCTTGTGAAGTTTCTGAGAGAGTACTCTATGCACAGAAAAAGATGTTGCCCAGGAAATGCAACTTTTCCAAGCACCCACATACCTGAGATGAAAAGCAAGATCCAGCACCTTCACTGGGATATGCATTTGAACCCACTGGTTAAAATGCTCTCAATGAAATGCAGAGGCAGAATGAAGAGAATGAGAAAGGTGTGAGCAACTTTGAATTCTAAAGATTTTTTGTTCAGGTGTGAAAGTTTCCCTCAATTTCCTGAGGTCCCAAACATCTGAGCACATAATATTTTCTACAAATGCATTTGTCTCCTACTGTCACATGCCTCCATGCTTCCTTTAGATAATTTTATGCTCATTGAGCAGCTACAACACTCTTGCTCCTTAATGGGACACAGATAAATGGATCACTCTTCATGGGTCAACACAAAATGAGGTTTGACCTGCAACAAATGATTGTGACTTAATTTTTCTCAGAACGGATCTACAGAATTTGATCAAAAATTTTTATATCTGAATTTGGGTCATTAATCTGCAAGCATATGCCATAGTCAGGTCTGCAGAAAATACAGTCATGTAACTTAAAGAGCCCCTTCAGAACATGTCAATCAGCCACAGAGTCAAAATTTCCTCCTTCAATCAATCAATTGAACAAAAATTGGTTGGATAATATCAGATTTAATAGGAAGACCATTCTAAAGAGAGTATTCAGCAAACATCTACGTGACATTTGCATGTGCTCCCCAGGGACCTATGCTCCTCAAGAGACAGTTTTCCTGAATATGAGACATCTCTGCGGAATGTAGAGGCTATAATGGTCTAATAAATATGCTGGTAAATGTATTGAATCAGCAAGTTCTACAAGATGAAAATGCTTACAATGGTCTCAAATTGAATCTTTTCCATTCTTGCATTTGAAGTTAACAATTACCACATATTGGGATTTCATTGGTGCCTCTGAGCAATAAATGTCATTCCAAATATTATCTCAGCTAGGATGTGTGAAGGTGAATATGTCTGGGGAACACTCCATTCTTTCTGCCAAAAAAGTCGACTTCTCCACCTCAATGTTTTCCAACACAACCACACTATCAACAAGAAATCAGAGAGATGTAGATAAAGCACAGGAGCACGTGGCCTTTGCTTTACTTATGTTTTTGGTCTTTGGATTTTTACAGACATCATTTACTAAAGACTTGTATGAATTGATATTGAACACATGAATTACCTTCCACTGATATTCAGGAGCCATTGATATTGTGTAAAGAATCCTAGGTTCCAACTATCTCCTGTTGGGGCCTTCCTTGTAAGCTTTGGCATTACTACAGAGTTTGCATAATGTTTTACATCTCAAATTTCACCTAACCCACTGAGCTTTCCCACATGCTCCTCTGCTCTGCAATGTCATCCATTGGCCATCATTGCAAGTGTCTGCTATTGCCCAAGGCTAGTTTCCTCACTCAGCAAGATCCAGGGTATGTCCAGAGCAGGAAGAAAGGTTCCTAGGTCCATGACCCTGTGGTCTCTGCTACGCTTGGTAAACCACACATACTTGTCCAGTATCCCTGGCAGGGACCAATTGCCTACAGTAGGATCCTTCTCCCAAGGAAACATGATGCCTCCTGCAGCCAAGTGAGCAACTTCATCCCTTGCAAACATGGGTGGCATGTCAACCTGTCAGGCTTCAAGACATTCCCTTATCTTGTATGGAGTCATATTTCTCAAAGCCAGATTGGCCCCACCCATAAAAAATGCTGATTCCTTTTGTGACATGAGCATAGAATGTCTCTACCTGATTGTCAGATTCTTGTTCACCTCCTTCCTAATTGATAAGTGATTAGCTCTGTCTCTCACATGACATTGGGTGATAAGCATCTCCTTCCTTCCTCTTAGATGTTCTAAACCCCAGCTTCCAGCTCTCTCTTGGTCGGCATTCCTGGAAATATTTGGAATCACACAAAGTTAGTGTGATGTTTTCCAGTTAAAACTTCACTAACCAAATGCACTGCCCCTTGTGCTCCTTTGCTGTGAAATGTCATCCATAGTCCATCATTTGGAGTGGCTGCTAAGGCTTTAGGAAAATTTCCCAACTCAGCAATGTATCTGGTGAACCCAGACCAGGACAAATATCTTTGTAGGGCCATGCCCCTGTGGTCTTTGCTTGACTTGGTGATCTATGCATTCTTGGGGAAACCTGCATCACTCCCTTGTCCCCTATACCTGGTGTTGACCAATTGCCTGCATCAGGGTTCCCATTTCCAGGAAATCATATTGCCTCTAGTGGTAAAGTGAGCACATTGGCCCCTCATGGACATGAATAGAATGGAAGCCTGTCAGGCTTCAGTTAAGTCTCTTACCTTGGATTGAGTAGGATGTCTCAAAGCCAGAGGAGCCCACCCACAACACATGCTGATTGCTCTTCTCCTGGGCTAAGAGGTGAGGATTGCATTTTTGGCAAACAATGTCCCCTACATCCACTTCCCTCCTTCCAGCACAACTTGTAATCCCTTCTCTTGAATGTTCCTCTGCAGAAACCAGGTCTTCAAGATGTTCTTGTTGCCATGTCCACCATGACATCATTGTTCTGTCCTATGGCCTTTCTTTGACTTCCGGTGATATGTGCAGTGCAGCTTTGAGGACAGCCAAGCCATTCATTGAAACCCAAGCTGAGCAAGGCCTAGCAACAAGGTCTAGGTGGAGAAAAGAATTGCATTCTCCTACATGAGCCAGAAAATTCCACGCCCTTCCAAACCAAATTCCCACATGCCATCCTCTTCCATTCTACATACAACCTCTGTTCCTTTGCTCCCATATTCCAGAGCACTGGTAAACAACTTAGGCATTTCCTGAGTGGGATCAAAACCAGAGTAAAGCATTTGTGCAGAAATGAAGGACTAAAAGTTCAATGGACAGTACTTTCTGGAAAAAATCTCACTGCAAGGAATGTTGAGAGGAGTTTATGCACACATATCTATTGGACAATTGAAAACTGGGGATTATTTACCTCTGAGCAATGATTGCTCATGGGCTCACAGATTCTGTGGTCCATCACCTCTTCCTGTTCCCTATACATATGTACACACTGTGCCTTGTGACGTTGGAGACAATCCTCTATCTACAGAAAAAGGTGTTGCCCAGGAAATTCAACTTTTCCAAGCACCCTCATACCTGAGGTGAAAAGTAAGATCCAGCGCCTACACCCGGATATAGCTTTTGGCCCCACTAGTTAGACTACCCTCAATCTTTCATTCCTCAGTTTGAAAATCTTGGAGAATGGATGTGCCAGAGACCTTGACTCTGACCAGTAATCTGAATCTACCAACTGCTGGTTAAGGAGTCCTTGGAAATGCTCCAGAATGCCTTTTCTCAGATACACTACAGGCAGTTAAAGGAAAATACAGCTTCAGAGAAGACACATTTGGAGGGTGTTTCTGCATCAAATTGTAAGTGTTAGGGCCACTTGGAAAATCATAACAAGAGAATTCTAGAAGGCACAGCAATTGTAAGTCAACAGAAGAGGGGTTAAGACCTGGACAATGGTGTGAGCATAGAATGTCTCTCCTCAATTACCAGCAACTTGCTAATCTCCTTTCTAATTGATTAGTGATTAACTCCCTCCTCTTGACATTGGTGAGACCAACATCTCCATCCTTCTTCTTAGAAGTCCTACATTTCAAGTTCCAACTGTCTCCTGTTGGGGCCTTCATGGAAAATTTTGGCATCACATCAGATTTGGTGTGATACTTTGCAATTCAAACTTTACCTAACCAGTGGAGCTTCCCACGGGCTCCTCTGCTCTGAAATGTCATACATAGACCATCATTGTGAGTGTCAGCTATTGCCCTACAGCAGTTTCCCTACTCAGCAATATACAGGGTGAGTCCAGACCAGTACGAGAGTTTTCCTAGGACCATTCTCCTGTGGCCTGTGCTAGGCTTGGTAAACCATGCATCCCCACACATCCTCACATTACTCCTTTGTCCACTAGCCAGTTGGTGGGAACCAACTGCCTGCAGCAGTTTCGCCATTCCAAGGAAATCATGATGCCTCCTGTGGTCAAGTAAGCACATTTTCCCGTAAAGAATATCAGCAGTATATCATCCTGCCAGGCTTCAGCAGGCTCCCTGATCTTGAATGGAGTCAGATGTCTCAAAGACCCAGAGGTCATGTACACATCACATGCTGATTCCTCTTCTCAGTTGCTAGGAGTTTAGGGTCATTTTTGTTGAAATTAAAATAGCTCTTGGACTTCCCTGATTCCTCTTCCCTCTTACCAGCAAATCTGGGCCAGCATTTGTCTTGATGACTCCTCAGCAGAAGCCAGGAACTGAAGAGAATCTGGTTGCCATGGCAAAGGTGAGGATATTGTTCTTTCATATGACCTTTCTGTGACTGCAGGGCATTTGTGCGCACAGCTAGGATGACAGTCAAGGCATTCATGGAAACAAATTTGCCCAAGGTCCACCAACAAACACTGGGGTGAAAAAAAATCTGCATACATCTACATGAGCCAGAAAATTCCATGCTCTTCCAAACCAAAATCCACATGCCAGCTCCTTCCACTTCACATACTGTAGCTCTCCTCTCTTTGGCTCCCATGTTCCCAGAGGATTGATAAACAAGTTGGGCATTTCTTGAGGGGGATCCAAAACTGTGCAGAGTATTTTGCAGAAAAACTAAGGACTGACAATTCAAAGGGCAGAACTCTATTTAAATAATCTCACTGCAAACAATGTTGAAAAGAATTTCTGCCCACGTAAGTACTGGACATTGGAAATCTGAATGGGGGTTATTTGCCTCTGAGCAAAGATTATTCATGGGTTCATGGATCCTCTGATCTATCACCTCTTTCCATTTCCTATACATATTTGCAAACTGTGCCTCTTGAGTTTGCTGAGACATTCTTTTCTTCAGAGAAGCAGAGTTTGCCAAGGATATCCACCTTTTCTAAGCACCAACAAAACTGAGGTGAAAAGCCAGATCCAGCACACCTCCTGGGGTATGCATTTGACCACATTTGTTCAATAATGATCAAGGAAAGCCTGGGAGGGATGAAAAGAAGGAGACAGATGTGAGCAGTCTGGGCTTGTAAGGGTTTGCTTTTCAGGTGTGAAAGGTTCCCTCATATTCCTCTGGTCCCAAAGATGAGAGCATATAATATTTACTACAAAGGCCCACTTCTCCTATTGCCACATGCCTCCATGCTTCCCTTGGGCAAATGTCTGCTCATTGAGCAGCTTGAACATCCTCATTTCTTAAAGAGAGAGGCATAAGTCTTTCTCTCCACAATACTCCCTAGACATTGGGATGTGACCTACAAAAATGGATGCAGACCGAATTGTTCTCAAAAACAATCTACAGAATTTATAGAAATTATTTGGACCTGTTTTGGGATGGTTCTTCTGTAAGGATATTCCATACTCAGATCTGCAGAATATGCAGTTCACCTACTTTGAAGATCCTCTTCAGAGCATTCTAGCCCTCCAGAGACCCAACATTTCCTCCTCCAATCAATCAAGGGAATACAAAATGGATGGATAATTTTCAGAATTGATTGGAAGCCCATTCTATAGAGAGTATTCTGTATGTATCAATTTTCCAGGCAATAGTCCTTCCCCTGGGACCAGGATTTCATAAAAGGTACTATTCCTGAAGATGAGACAACTCTGAGGAACATAGACGTTTTAACAGTCTTATTAATATGCAGGCCAGTGTATTGAATCAGCAAGTTCTACATGATGAGAATGCTCTCCAGGCTCTCAAATTGATTCTTTTCCCTTTTTGCATGTTGAAATCAAGTTTGGCACATATTGAGACAACATTGTTGCTTTTCAGGAAGTAATGACACTGAAAATATCTCCTGAACTATGTTTTGTGAAGGGAAAGCTTTCTGGTCTCCACTCCAGTCTCCCTGCCAAAGAAGTGGATTTCTACACCTCAAAGTTTTCCAACACAACCACAAGATCAATTTGAAAACCGAGAGACATAGACAAAACACAGGGGCATGTGAACCTCAATTTGCTCCTTTTTTTTGGTATTTTTACAGTCATCATTTATTAAAGACTTGGATGACATTTTGCTGAATACCTGAACTAACTTCTGCTGACATCAATCAGGAGCCACAGGGCTTATGTAAAACCTGGTTTCCCTATATCATTTGAGGCCAAGTTTCATCCTGTCCTCTTCAGGGACTCTTTCATTCCTCAATTTCACATTCTTGAAGGATGATTGTACACTGACCTGTTGTAGTCTACATCAACCTGCTACTGGTTAAGGATTCCTTGGCAATGTGCCAGAGGCCCTTTACTCAGACAGCAATAGACATGTCAAAAGAATTATACCTTAAATGAAGACACATTGTCAAGGTCTTTCTGCCTCAAAGTTTGAGTGGAAGTGTCACTTGGAAAATCATAGCAAAACAGTTTCTTAGTGCACCATAGTAGTCAGTCAAGAGAAGAGTTGTTTGGGCCTGGCCTATGATGTGAACATAGAATGTCTCTCCTCAATTGTCAGCAACCTGGTAGGTTCCTTACTAAGTAATTAGTGATTAATCCCTCCTGTCAGCATTAGGGAGATATGCATCTCCTTTATTCTACTTAGAACTTGGAAGTCTCCTGTTGGAGTACTTGTGGAAAGGTTTGGCAATGACCAGAAATGATGTGATGTTTTCCAGTTCAAATTTCACCTATCCCACCAAGCTGCCCTCCATCCTCCTCTGTTCTGAAATGTCATCCATTGCCCATCATTGAGTGTGGGTACTAAGGCCCAAGGCCAGTTTCCTGACTCAGTAGTTAACCTCGTGAACCACAACAGGATGAATGTCTTTGTGGGGCCTTGCCCCTGTGACCTGTGCTAGACTTGATGACCCATGGATCCTCAGGCATACCCACATCACTCTCTGGTTCACTACCCCTGGTGGTGACCAATTGCCTTCAGCATGGTACCCATTCCCAGGAAATCATGATTCCTCCTGTAGCCAAGTCAGCACAACATCCCCTTGCAGATATAGATGGTATGGAAGTCTGTGAGGTTTTATCAGGCTCCCTTATCTAGGATGGAGTCAGATGTCTCAAAGTCAGAGGAGCCAGGACATAGCAAATGCTGATTCCTATTCTCCTGGGCTACAAGTTTAGTATCACTTTTTTGGCAACAAAAATGACCCCTCAGTCTTACCTGCTTCCATTTCCCTCCTTCCAGCACAGCTGAACCAAAAATTTTCTTGAAGTTTCCTCCACAGCATCCAGGACTTGAAGAGGTTGTGGTTGTTTGGAACTTGTGAAGCCATTATGCTGTCATAAGGTCTTTCAGTGACTGAAAGCAGTATGTGCAGTGCAGCTAGGATGACCACAAGCCATTAATGTAAATGCAAGTTGCCTAAGGCCCAGCAACAATTCCAGGGCAGAGGGAAAACTTGTAGTCACCTACATGAGCCAGAAAATTCCATGCTTTCCAAAACAAACTCCAGCATGAGAGACCCTTTCACTATATAGTTTAGCTGTCCTCTTTTTGCCTCTCATGTCCCTGAGGGCTGGTAAACAAAGCAGGCATTTCTTGAGTTGGATCATAACCAGGGTAGCAGCATTTTGCCAAGAAATGAAGGACTGACAGTTCAATGTATGGAACTTTCTGTCAAATATTTCACTGCAAATATGTTGTGAGAATTTCTGCAGACTCAACTAATGGATGTTTGAAAACTAAATGGGGATTATTTACCTCTGGGCAAAGATTATTCATGGGTTCATAGGTCTTGTGATCCATCACCTCTTCTTTCCATTCCCTAAACATATTTGCAGATTGTGCCTCGTGAATTTGCTGAGATATTCCATTATTCAGAGAAACAGATGTTGCCCAGGAAATCCACCATTTCTCAGCACCAAAATACATGTTTTGAAAAGCAAGATTCAGCACCTCCAATGTGATATGCATTAGACCCCACTGGTTAGATTTTTTTCATTGAAAAAAAAATGGGAGGAATAAAAACAATGAGAAAGGTGTGTGCAGCTAGTTATTTTAAGGGTTTGGTGTTCAGTTGTACAAGATTCCCTCAATTTCCTGTGGTTCCAATGATCAGAGGATGTAATGTTTCCTGCAAATTTCTTCTTCTCCTACTGCCACATGCCCCATGCATCCCTCAGATAATTGCTCATGAGTAGCTACAACATTCTTGTTCCTTAAAGGGACATGGATGAATCTTTCTCTCCTCATTACTCTTTGACTTTGGAATTTGACCTGCATAAAAGATGATGGCTTGAGTGTTCTCCAAAACTATCTACAGAAATTGATAGGAAATATTTGGATCTGACTTGGGCTGATTCCTTGGCAAACATATCCCAAAGTCAGGTGTGCATAGCATGCAGTCATCTACCTTAAAAAGCATCTTCAGGTCATGCCAACCCTCCACAGACACAACATTTTTTTCCTCTTATCAATTAATTGTACACAAAACAATTGGATAACTATCAGATTTAATTGGAAACCCCTTCTAACGAGAGTATTCAGCAAGGATCTATGTGACATCCAAAAGTGCTTCCCCAGAGTCCTGTGTTTCTTAACAGACAGTATTCCTGAAGATGACAACACTCTGAGGAATGCAGACATAATAATGGTTTCATTAATATGCTGGCAAGTGTATTGAATCAGCAAGTTCTACAAGATGAAAATTCTCACAAAGGTCTTAAATTGATTCTTTAACATTTTTACATTTTGAAATTCAGGCTTAGGACACACTGGGACTTCATTGTTGTCTTTCAGCAAGAAATGACATGTGAAATTTCACCTGCACTAGGGTTTGTGAAGGAGGAAGTTTCTGGGGTGCACTTCAGTCTCTCTGCCAAGGAAATGTGCATCTAGAGCTCATTGTTATCCAACAGATCCACACTTTCAACTTGAAAGCAAAGAGATGTAGAAAAAACATAGGGGCAGATGGTCCTCCATTTAATCAATTTCTTATAATTTACATTTTTGAAGACGCCATTTATTGAACACTTGTATGTACTGGCACTGAATACATGAATTAACTTCCACTGGTATGACACAGGAGCCATTGGCATTATGTAATGACTGGTTTCTTATTATTCGAGGTCTAGGTTCATCCCATCCTCATCAAACACTGTTCCTTCCCTCAGTTTCTTGCTCTTAGAGGATGATTGTGCCAGGGTCTGTGACACTCACCTGCAGTCTGCATCTACCAGCTGTTGATTAAGGGGTTCTGGGAAATGCACCAGAGGTCATTTACTCAGATGGAAGATAGGCAGGCCAAAAGAATTACACCTTAAATGAAGAAGCACTTAAAATGTATTTCTGCATCAAACAGTGATT
>JAJEJO010049215.1:0-26542 GCA_020662805.1 Glaucomys volans
AGCTGTACTCCATTTGTGTTCAATGAATCAATAAGCAAAAAAAAAGTGAACCCTAAAAAAAAATATAACATATTAACATAAATTGTGATAAGTACATAAAAATTTTTATAAAATCGAAATAAAGGAAGAAAATGATAGAATTGGTCTTGGAGACTCAATCTACATGTCCCAAACTTTTCTAAAAGTGTTTCAGAAATGGAAAAGAGATTGAACAATGATAGTGATGGTCATCTGTAGATGACCAGCAGTATTAAAATATTGGTTGGGAAGCTATGAGAATACTAGTAGAGAAAAATATTTCCAGTACTGTAGAGAAATATGTATCTTTGGATTTAAGGAAAACACTACTAAAGAAAAAAATATAAATATGGTAGTAATTTCAGAAACAGAGAAGAAATGCAAGATTGTTTTGAGGTAGTAAGACCTACCATAGGATGGGAAACCAGGTTTCTTTGGACATCTGAAGACACGGAGCTATGCCACATTTCAAAATAAATTACTGTTAGATAAATTTATAACACTATAACTTGGCTGTGTTATTACTAACTAATCATATTTTACTGCTGCTTCCCAGGAGTCTCCCCCACCAATCCATACACCAAGTCACACAATCTTAGGTTTGAGGTGCTTTAAGAAACCACAACATTGTTTCACAGAAAGATTGCAGAAATAGAACTTAATGGGAATTCTAACAATACCAGACCTCCAATTACAAATAATCTTCCTTTATCTTCAGTAATCAAAATTCTGTAGTTACCCTTGGAATCTTGTAGTAAATTTCTAAAACAGGAATCACATGAAAAGAGATGAAAATTACATCTTCAAAAATGATAGAGGCAGGGCTGGGGATATAGATCAGTTGGCAGAGTGCTTGCTTTGCCAGCACAAGGCCCTGGGTTCAATCCCCAGCACCGCAAAAAACAAAACAAAAATGATAGAGGCGAAAAGGCATTGAGGGAATTGATTTTGAACTTAAACTAAGTGTCCAATTGGTATAAATGCTGAATGTAATCTAATGTAAATTTAGTCTGCTAAAAATACCCCACACAAACAAAAAAACCTTATTACCCATCCTTATCTGAGGAGGCTGCCTAAGAAAATACTCAATTCATAAGAGAAGGGAAATGTGTAAGAAGAAGACCTGCAACGCACAAATCAGTGAAATTAATTGCGAAGTACAGAGAGCGAGCCACACAGAGAGCTCAAAACACACCTAAGCCAGGTTGACGAAAAAGATATTAGAGGTGAGGAGAGGGCTCTAGGCAGAAACCGAACACTATATGGTGGAAGATGGGATTCCAAGAAGGGTGAGTTTTATTTATATAGTAAATAAAAGTATTAATAGCCAAAAGATAAAAATAAAGGCCATTTGAAAATCCAGGGGGCATGAAAACTATGCCAGAAATTCCAGACCCTTCACAAAACAACCTGGATGTAGCATATTTTTAAGTCAGTTGTTGGGTTTAAAGAAGGAGAGCACATTTAATCTTGGAAAATTTCTGCTTCCAGTGACATAGGTGTTACATCTCAATGTCCATGGAGACACACACAGTGCTTTGTGCAATGACTGGTATTTCTAAAGTTTTAGCTCATATAATCAATCTATAGACAAATATAAAACACTTATTTATAGTTTGTGTTATAGCACAGATATAAGCAATCTTAATTGCAGTTTACAGTCTAAAGGTTAATAATATTGATGACAAATTAATATTAAAGATGTAAGAATTTAGAAAGTGAGGGATTAGGGAAATTCGAGAAAAAATTGAAGGAAGGATGGTGCAATAAGTATACTGATTTTAAAGAGTGTAGAACTTAGAAAATCAAAAGTTGATAGAACAAGAAAATATTTTTAAATATTATTTAATATTAAAGTGATAAGAATTATAAATAATATGAATAATTAACAATACAAATCATTAGCAATAATACAAATAATGAAAGCGATTTGGGAAATGGAAATGGAGGTGATTATAATATAATATAAATAATATGTATTATATAACACAAATATATCATTATATGGTATAAAATTGATAAACTAAGAAATAGAAAACTATATAATGTCACATAAATAACTTTATTTAATGTAAGTTATTTCAGAAAATGGGACTGCAAATGGGAAGCTATGAGATGGTAAATTTAAAACTTTCTATTTTAATTGAGTTTTTTTTAGGGATTTCTGTGAAAAATAAAATCAGAGCCCAGAATGAAGATAATAGAATCTTGGGCAACCAAGATATGACAAAATAAAACTCTATGAGCATAAAAATAAAAATAAAAATAGCATAAAATAAAATAGCATAGCGTAGAAATACTTGAAAAAGTTTAAGACTCCAGATCATCAAGTGTGTTTTCTGCATAGTGTTGCTGTTTAGAGAGTTATTCACCTTCTCTGATGCAATATAAGGTGTATTGCCAGTAAATTAACACTAATAATAACAATTAAAGGTAAATTAATAATAATAAATTTCAGAAGTCAGTACTGATTTATCTAACTAAAAGATAATTAAAGGAAGACTTGACATTAAAATGTAGAACTTGTATGATTAATTTCATATTTCTAATTTAAGATGTGGTGTTGGATATTTGCATTTGTTTTAACACTGTGTTTTAGAAAGGCTTGTGTTAAGTGTTCAACTACCCACCCTTTTTTTTCCCTTTGTATTGTATGAAATGCAGAATTTTATATAAATATTATGACTTCATTCATCATCGATTGCTACCTGTCTTCAACAAATGAGTTAGCAAATATCTAATTCCTGGATTAAGTTTACAATTCTATCAATTTAATATGCAATTGCATTAATAGTAGGAAATTTGAAAAAAGTCAATAAACCTTTCATTTCCAGGAAATAACTCCCTGAAACTCTGCCTTTCAGAACTGTGCCATTTCGGGCTCTGGAAATACATTACTCCTTCAAATTAATCCCAGAACAATTTTTCGACTTTGAACACTTTGAAGGTGCCTTATCTTCCTTCATATTTCAGCTGGATGGCTGCTGCCTTCCTTTAAAAATATCCTTGAGTCAATTTGATTCTTAAGTTGCTCACAAATCTCAATTTTTCATGGTAGCTACTCTATCTTCTTACTTTTTATAAAAGAAGGAAATGAGTCTGAAAACTGATAATGGGTAGAATTTTAAAGGATAAAAAGTTTGGTTGGGTTTGGATTGTTCAGAAAAGGTCTGATAAGTTTCTGTCAAGTAAAGGCACTAAATGTTCAATCCCATCAAATCATGTAACTGCTAAAAACCAACACGTTTCCCGCACAACTGTAGTTCAAAGTTGGACCAGTTTAATAGGGAAGGCTTGACTCCTTTGTGGTGGGTTTGAATTTCAAGATTTTTGCCAGCTCAAGACAGGAACTATAACCAAATGTGGAAGGGCCTGCACACTAAACTGCCTTAGAAACTCAATTTAAACAAGAATTCAGTTCATTTTTAGTTTTTGACAGGGTCTCAAGTTTAACATTTTTTTTAATAGTTCAGTGGATTACTTTTTTGTATTTAAAAATCTTCCACTTGAGTAGAGGATATTTGAAAGTCCCTAATATTGAATATGAAGTTTGGGAAGTTTGGGTTAATGTTTGGTTTAGTACTTATTAAATCCTGAACAGTTTGCATTACAATGTTTTAATGAGCTCCTACTTCTATTATTTCAGCAAAACTTTATTAAAAATACTTTGATGAATGAAATCTTTTTTGCAATGACTCTTCAAATCAGTTTAGCTTGACAAGCACAGAAGCATATGGCTTTAAAACAGTAGTGGAGAAGTGGCTGATGGACCCTTTTCTGAGCCTTGACAAGGAAACAGCTGAGCACTATCAAGAATCAACATGTCAAATACAAGAGTTTGCAAATGTAGACCCTTTCTGAAATATAAATATTGAAAAGATAGCCCTTGCTTAACATGTGTAAAATTTAGAGCATTTTTTTGATCAGAGAGTGACTTGCAGACCAGAGAGTGACAAACTGCCAGTGATTGGAGTTCCACTCAGGAGGCATGTGGTGAGAACTTTTATAAGGTATTCACTGGGGCAAGGCAAATTGCATATTTGATTGGTTAAAGTGGAAAGTCCCCAGTTAGAGGTTAGTTGGCATTATTAATTGGCTAAGTTCAACTTTTGTTTTCCTAGGTTATGATCTCTAATTCTGACTTGGGTTTTGGCTTACTTACATAGGAACTTAGGGTGCTTCACAGGAACTCTCCTAGCTTAGTAAGATGGATGGATGTAGTCAAAAAGTCAGGTTTTCCTCTCCCCAGGGAGCTTAATCAAGGGAGGTTTTTTTTGTTTTGTTTGTTTTGTTTTGTTTTGTTTTCCTCCTTCTTTGTGTTGCAGAGACAGAAGTGACTGAGAGATTGAGGGTTGCTTCCTCCACCCAGGCCTATTTACAGAGTAGAATTCTGTCCCAGACATGATAGATTGGGACACAAAAGTGTCAGAGACTCTTGTCCCAGATTGCTCATAAGGCTGAACTTCTATACTTGGGGAAGCAGAGGTGAGCTGAAAGGAAAAGAGTTCGGTGTTTACAATGTAAATATATTACTCCCAGCCTCATATTCTCCTGAATATGTAGAAATTATTCAGACATTTTGCCCAGGGGAAGAGGCATGCCACAAGAACAGAGATGTCTTCCCAAAGGAACTGGCTGTTTGAAGCAATAGAAATTTTAGTGCTAAGCAATTAAGAGGAGTCTGGCATCTATGACAACAATTAGCTAAGTCAGCAAGTTTAACAGAAGGAACCTAGGGAAAAGACAGACACCAAGAGCCTGGAGAAGTCAGAAGCAGTCCCCAGTAAAGGGTTACAGATTTTATTAGGAAAGACAGTATAGCAGTTGATGTACAGAGTGCAGCCAAACAATACAGCAGCTAATCTGAAATTAGTGGATTCTAATAGCTGGTTGAGAGACCAAAAAGAAGCAGTCACTTTAATAGGAAGATCAGGGAAAGCAGTGGCACAGAAAAGCCCTTCCAGGACCACTGGTGTCAAGATGGATGGGTGCATACACAGGATTACTCTAAGGTATACTTCATATGGGAGTGGGCAGGAGTAATAGACTTTGTTACAATAACTCAGGCAACTCACTAAAAAAATTAAACAACAAAAACAAGTCCCAGGGATATCAAGTGCCATGTTTTGCCACAATGTATTACCAGGCCCAGTTTTCAACGAAAACTTACCGGACATGCACAGAAACTAAAATGAGCAGCTGAAACACAGTGGAAAGTGTAGAAGTCAATTGAAACTACTTTTGAGAGGAACCAGATGGTGGATGTAAGAAGAAAACTTTTTCAAACAGCCATTATAAATATGCCAAAAAACTAAATAAAACCATGCATAAAGAAATACAGGGATATGTAGCAGGGTGTGGTGGTGCATACCTGTAATCGCAATGGCTCAGAGGGCTGAGACAGGAGGATCATGTGCTTAAAACCAGCCTCAGCAATCATGAGACACTAAGCAACTCAGTGAGACCCTGTCTTTAAATAAAATGCAAAACAGGACTGGGGATATGGCTCAGTGATTGAGTGCCCCTGAGTTCAATCCCTGGTACCCACCCTGCCCCCTGAAAAGAAAAGAAATACAGGGATATAATGATGATGGTCCAAATATAATCTATGGATATAGAAATAAAAATTACGAATAAAAACAAAATGGTAATTCTGGTGCTAATACTCAAGAGCCAAAACAAAAATGCCATTTGGGGGCCCCAACAGTGGATACAAACTAACAAAAATGAATAAGCAAACCTGAAGATAGAGCAACTGAGATTGCGGATTCAGAAAAAAAGAATGAATAAAATGAAAGAACTTTCAGAAATGTGGAGGACCACTAACCTGTAATGGAAGCACCAAAAAGACATAAGGAAGGAAAACAAGCAGAAGATACATTCATAGAATTAATGGAAGAAACTTCTTGAACATGATGAAAACATGAATGTAAACATTCAATAAAACAAACTCTAAGGAGAATAAGTGCACGAAGACCCATATCCAGACCAATCTTGGTTAAAATGTTGAAATTAAAAACAAAGAAAATATTGAAAGAAGCATAAGAAAAATGAACTATAGCATACAATGTTTGTCCGTTTTTAAGGTGGTTGTAACAAATTACCACAAATCATGTAGCATAAAACAACAGGAATTGACTGTTTCATATCTTGGGAGTCCAAACAATGAAATAAAAGTGTTGGAAGAGCCCTGATTGCTCTAAAACCATTAGAAAGCAATCCTTGCTGCTTCCAGCTGCTGGCGTCTGTGCAATCCTGGTGTTCCTTGGCTTGTAGATGCATCGCTCCCATCACAGCCTCCTTCCTCACGTGTCATCTTCTCCCTGGGTGTTTCATCTCCTCTTATGAGGACACCAGTCATACTAGATCAAGGACCATCTGTACTCCAGTATGACCTTATCTTAAATAATGATTTGCAATGACACTATTTTCAAATGAGATCATAGTCTAAGGAGCTAAGAATTAGGAATAAGACATATCTTTGGGGTGTGTATGTGAGAGCAGTAATTCAACCCTTTAACATAATGAAATACCAGCCCAAAACAAGAAATCACAACAAAGAAAAACAATAGGTCCAAATGTCTCATGAATATACATGTAAGAATTCTCAATAAACTTCTAGCACAGTGGATGTAGCAACACATGAAAAGGATTATACAATTAGAATTAATCCCAGGGATTCAGGGTTGATCGCACATCTAAATTTCTACTGATCCTATCAGTATAATAAAGAACAAAAAACTTAAGATCATCTTAATCAATTCCAAAGTTTGGCAAAATTAAATACTTTTTTGTGATAAAAATTTCAACAAATCTCAAGTAGAAGGAAGTAACTCCACTTGATAATAGGCATTTCTTCAAAAGATTATACATAAAGTGGTCATAAGACAAAGAAATTCTACTCCTACACATGTGCCCAAAAGAAATGAAAATGCACATTGACAAAAAAGTTTGTGCACAAATGTTTACAGAATCATTATTCATTATAGCAAAGATACTACAATTTCCCCAAATTTGAGAGTAACTCAAATGTCCATCAAATTGTAAATGTATAAATAAAATGTATTATATAATGCAACATGTCATTCAGCAATAAAAATAAATGAAGTACTCATACTTGATGTATAGAACATACATGAACATTGAAAAATATTGTTAGGAATGAAACCAGTTGCAAAAGATCATATATTATGATTATTTACTTATTTATTGGTACCAGGACCACTTAACCACTGAAACACATCCCAAGCCATTTTTTATAATTTTTATTTTGAGCCAGAGTTGCTTAAGGGCTTCACCAAATTGCTGAACCTGGCTTTGAACTTGCCATTCTCCTGACTCAGTTTCCCAAGTCTCTGGGATTACCAGAGACTAGCAAACCCCTCTAGTAAGTAGACCAGAAACATAACTGCTAGAAGAAAATACAGGTTCAACACTCCAACTTAATGAAATAGGCCTTGAGTTCCTTAATAAGACTCCTAGAGCTCAGGAAATAAAACCAGGAATCATTAAGTGATATGGCATCAAATTAAAAACCTTCTGCACAGCAAAAGAAACAATTAAGAGGTTGAAGAGAGAGTCCCTACAGAATTGGAGATCTTTGCCAACTACTCCTCTGGCAGGGAATACATAAAGTACTCCAAAAACTTAACACCAAGAAAACCAATAATAACCCAATAAATGAACAAATGAACTAAACAGACATTTTTCAAAAGAGGAAATAGAAATGACCAAGAAATACATGAAGAAATGTTCAATACCCTTAGCAATTAGGAAAAGGCAAATTAAAATTACACTAAGAGTTCATCTAACTTCACATAGAAAGGCAATCATCAAGAACACAAGCAATAATTGCTGATGAGGTACCTAGGTTGGTTCCATATCTTGGCTTTTTTGAATTTCCTTGCTATAAACATTGATATGTATAAATCACTGTTATGCTGATTTTAGTTCTTTTGGATAAATACCAAGATGACTGGGTCAGTCATATGGTGGCTCCATTCATAATCTTTTGAGGAATCGCCATACTTCTAAAAATGTTGAGCTGCTGTAAACATTGATGTAGCTGATTCACTGTAGTATGCTAATTTTAAGTCTTTTGAGTATAGAACTAGGAGTGGGACAGCTGGGTCAAATGGTGGTTCCATTCCAAGTTTTCTAAGGACTCTCCATACTGCTTTCCAGAGTGGCTGCACCAATTTGCAACTCCACCAGCAATGCATACCTTTTTCCTTACATCCTCACCAACACCTATTGTTGCTTGTATTCTTCATAAAAGACATTCTAATTGGGGTGAGATGAAATCTCAGGGTAGTTTTAATTTGCATTTCTCTTATTACTAGAGATTTTGAACATTTTTTCACATATCTGTTGATTGTTTATAGATTATCCTCTGTGAAGTGTCTGCTCATTTCCTCAGCCCATTTATTTGTGATGGGCTGACAGATTTGGTGACATAGAAATGTTACAGGCCAGGCTATATGGGCAATGAATAAACAGACTCCATTTTGCTCTGAGACTCCATGTTATGTAGGAAATGAGCTTTTCCCATGGGAACACCCAACCTCTGTACCCATCAACAATTGCTTAGTTTCTCCCATGGGAACATGCCCCCTCTGTACCTATCATCAGTTACTTAGCATGACATGTTTAGCAATAGAAAATGACAATTCTTATGTGATGAAAAATTGTTCTCTTTTGATTCCTATTTCTCCTAAACAATGCACCATGTGAATGGTGATGTTAACAATGATTGTGTGGATGTTAGTAATAATTCTTTAGTTTGTACCTAGGTAAGGGTTGTTTTGACCCACTTCCCCCTCTGCTGATGATTTCATGATGTTAATTTGTAATTTAAAATCATAGCAACAGACACTTAGGATTGATGTGATTTTTGTGACTCATTCATTTCCCCCCTTCTCCCAGCTTCTATGAGGAGACAGCTGGCTTGAGGCAAAGGAGGCCCTGGGGGTCACAGAAAACCCAGTCTCTTTTGTGAGAGGTTACTGGTGCGGCTCAGCAAGTTCAAGGAAAGTCTGTAGAACAGGGTACCTGAGGGAGGGGAAGGCTGGGAAAAGGCAGTAGAGTTGCTTGTGGGTCATGGGAAGAAGGAAGCTGAGAGCAACAGCAAGACAGATTTGAGGGGTATTTTAGAAACTCACACAAGAAGAGGGCCTGACTGAAATAACCCAGGTACAGAAAGTCACAGAGTGTATGTTCTCAATTACATGTGGAATCCAAATATGTTGCTCAGGGAAACAGAGTAAAAAGGTGCTTAACAAGAGGCCAGGGAAAAGGAAAGGAGGGAAGGATGGAGAAAAAGAAGATGTTGGTCAAAGGGTATAAAGTTCCAGCTCAACTGAGGAACAAGTCTGAGTGATCTACTTCACTGCATGATGATCACAGTTAATAATTATTTATTATGTATTACACAATTGTTTAAATAGATTTTTTAATGTTATCACTAGAAAAAAATGATAAATTGGTGAGGTGTAATTAGTATTAATTAATTTGAGTAGATTCATTTGATTGAGTCTTCTTATAATGTATACACAGACCAAAATATCACAGCATGTCACATAAATAGACACAATTACTTGTCAATTAAAATAAGTTTTTTTAAAGTACCAATGAAATCACAGATGGGGGGAAGAAAAGAAAAGGACAGAGAGAAAGAGAGAGAGAGAGAGAGAAATGAATGAACACATGCAACCACAAAGAGTTTGTGGGGTGCTCTGCCAAAGGCAGCACTTGAAGGGCCTAGAAGGGGAGAAACCAGGACCTGAGGAGAGAGGAGGGCACTCTTCCATTTAAGGTAGTCAGGGTCTCACTTCAAGCTTCTGATGGAGATGGGAAGGACTGCACATTAAACTTAATATTACATTAAACTTTGAAACAATTTTAGTGTGTGAAATTGTGCAGCAAATTATGGGATATGAGGGAAATGGAATTAATAGAAAAGAAGACTCCATATCTTATTTAAAAACAGTGTAAGAAAGTCAAAAGTGTTTCATGTTGTACATGGAGTCAGAGCATGCTCATGCAGAAGCACATATGCTCACATACTCAACACTCATGTTCACACCCTTGCACATGCTCACATTTAAGCATACGGCAATTAAATCCTGCACAGCAGCTGAAAGGACTGAAGTGCATATTCATATCAAATGGTAAAACTTGATGTCATATTTAGTGTCAGGAAAAAGCTGCAGAATGAGGCAAGTAGTATATTACCACTTAAAACACAAACATTCAAACACAAAAAAAATTATACCATTGTGTGTGTGTGTGTGAGAGTGTGTGCACAAATGTGGGAAAAGAACTGTATGCACAAACACTGTTTTAGTGAAGGAAGAGACTAGGTGGAATCAGAGTGGTCAAATGGGTATGAGATTATTTACAACATATCAATTTATAAAAATGTTATAGTTTCATGATTTTAAACTAATTTTTAAAACATATGAAAATATATCAGAAGATTAGCAATGATTATTTACGGCAAAAATATGAATAATTCTCTTTTTCTTTTGGTATTCTTATGTATTTATATATTTGAAACAAAAATGGCCATAAATGATTACTTGCTAAAACAAAGAAACATGAAGTACTTACAGTTTGAAAAAAAACACATCATGATTTTTTGCAGAAGCAAATCTCATCATGAAATTTGTTGCTATTTGACTTGAATAAAGTGTAAAATCCTAGAGTAGTCACTGACATAGAGTGTGACCTCTAGCCTCCAGCTTTCTGCCCTGTCTGTAATATGTTCCCCAGGTGGGTGCACCCACTAGGTCTCTTTAACTAATATCTCCTCAGCTAGGATTTTCTTCACCCATCCAAAAATAGCACCATTTTCTTACATTTTATGCCTGGCTTATTTCCCTTATGTTGCTTAAGTTTCTCTGACTCTGTTAATAATATATTTTGTTTCTTTTGTGTTTTCCATGCCTTGTGCAGTCAGAGACTGTTTACTTTATTGCACTATCCTGTTTGTTTAGAACAGTGTGTGAATCATGGAGTATGCAGTAATGTATTTAAATTAAATGTGATTTTTTTCATTCCTGCTTCCTTGCACATAAAGCGCTTCATGTGCCATAGTGTGTGTCCCCATTCCTTTCCTGAGCAGCCTCTGACCACCTGTGTCTAACTCAACAGTGTCCATGAATGACTGAAATACCTTTAGCAGAAATATGTTCCCAATTCCCAGGCCTAAACCCACCCACCAGTAAGTTAAGTGAGGGAATTACTCTCCAAATATTGTCCTTTATTTTCTCTTAATATTGTTTATTTTTTATCTTGGGTTCAGTCACTCCTTTGAATTCTTGACATCTGGAAATCCAGCTGGCTTCCTGTGAAATACAGAAGAATTCACAGTTGTCCTGCACTCCTAAGTCCTCAGGTAACTGTAACAAATCAAGTGAAGGGGTACCAATCATAACAGTAGGACATGGCATTTTCTAGCCTCACAGGTAGAGCTCAGGGTCACAGGGATGCACAGGGCAAGACAATGACCACTACTTTAGGGGAACCTGACCTCACTCACCAAAGCAGATAAAACATTTCATGTTTTTATTTTTCTGTTATTAAGTATCTCAGATGTGATCAGAGCACCATTTTTTTTTCTTGGTAAATCAGCATTTGATCATTTTGGGAAAACTATTGAATGTTTTACAATTATTAGAACTAAGTCAAAAATTGGAAAAATCTCACTTGAATACAATTCCAATCATGGTCATAGGCATTGGTGTTACATCCATTTGCACACCAATCAGGGGTAGCTTAGCAGCCAATTATGAAACTTTCATCAAAATCTTTTGGGAAACACACATAACTTGAGAATGTGGGATATAATTGATAGAAGCACCTGTTAACTCTATTCCTGAGTTGATGATACCATTTCAGAGTGTAAAGGTTTTACAAACCTTAAAGTGTAGAACACCTTGTGTTAGTCTGAATATGAGACTTTCATTCTGTAGCAATTCAAATTTGGTCAAGTTCTGAAGTTTCCAAATATTTGTTTCCCCCAATATGAATAGATAGTATATGCTTGCTCAGATTTGCTTTCTGCTTCATTTTTTACTATGTGTCTCTTTCCGTTTGTCAATGAAATTACAACATAAAGTATTTACAGTTTTTATTTTATGCATTTTAATTCAAAGCAAGCTCACTGCAAAGAGGTATGCTACAGCTGACATAAGAACAATGATTCAAGTTTTCCTTTCTCTGAGGAAAGAATCTGAGGTTTCCAGCTACACTGAGCATTAGGAGAAGGGATAGAGGTAGATGATGGCTTGCTCAGTGAAAGACTGGATCATTTGCTTTGAAAAGGTCATCTTACAGATTAATGATGTGAGTTGGAGAACAGGTCTGGTCAACGAGTTGAGAGTGAGGAATTGAAGAGTCACATAAAAGTTAGAGGTGATGAGAACCAGGCATTACTGAAAGAATTTGATGGGCAAGATGGGATACCAACTGTATCACTACATATGAACCATGAGCCTTGAAGAGAACCCATAAACATGTGACTTAGGTGGCAGTGCTCTATTTTCTGAAATGACTCTTGATATCACAGCCTGCCTGTTGGACTGTACAGTTGGTTTCTCTTTAACTGCAGACCTGCTGAGTGTCCACTGGTGTAAAACAATAGTTAAATTATATAACAAAAGTATTTTTGCACAAAGATGATCTTCAAGGTGTTTGAAACAGAATAGAGGTTCAAACTAGAGTTTTGATGAAACAGAATTAGGTGATTAAATAGATCCTCTGAAACCATCTGAGCTAGATGTCAAAACCATATCCAAAATGTAATGCTCTTTGCATTCTCTTATCACACATTTGGCTAAATGTATTTTGGTCTGAATAATTCCATTAGTTTTTATCATGGCTACAGTTTCACTAACTAGGTCAGCCTGCATATACTATGTTAAACTTTTCCTGATGTTGTCATCTTTAGGGTTTTATTTTTATATTTTCACTAAATCTAAAAAAGAATGTGATTGAGATGTTTTTAAAATTGAATGTTGAAAGAGAAAGCCATCTTTAAAATAATTGTTTTAAGGCTAGGGAGGTAGCTCAGTGGTCGGGTGCTTGCCTAGACTTTGAGAGGCCCTGGTTTGGATCCCTAGTACTGGAGGAAAAATAAAATAGACATTTTAAAACAAGTTAACCTTGCCTAATGGTTCTTTAACATTTTTCTTAGATGGAAAGTAACTTACATAATTAAGGTTTTAAATCTTTTATTCTATTCATTTGTATAACAGATGTTTTATAAAACTTACATATCATAAATTTTGGCTTTTGCATACATTTTATGTCATTCTAGTCCACTTAAAATTTAGTTTATTTCTTCATTGTGTTAACTTTCTGTTGCAGTTATAAAAAATTGAAACAAATTGCATGGCCTAAATCAATACAAGTTTATTATCTTACAATTGTATAGACATAAAGTCCACTGTGTATTGCTGGGCTAAAATCAAGATATTAGCAGCACTGTTTTCCCTTGTGGAGACTCTGAGAGAGACTGTCTCCATTTCAGTTTGGCTTTCAGAGGTTTCTTGCATTCATTGGCTCACGGCTTCTTAATTTAGTTACCTTCAAAGCCATTGGGTTGAGCTTACATTTCTCATATCACATTTCTCTGATCTTTTCTTCTACCTCCCTCATCCACATTGAGGATCCTTTGGCTCCACTGGGCTCCCCAGGTGATCCAGAATTAGCTCTGTTTTAACTGGTTTCAGCTGGTTAACAATCTTAATCCATCTGCTGTGTTAACCCCCTTTCCGTGTAACCTGACAGAGTCATAAGATTTGGAAGTTAGGATGTGGATATCTTTAGAGGTCATCATTTACTAAATGTTTTGGTCAGTTTTTATTCCATGGTGATTTAGAAAAAGTTTATTTGTTCACGATTTTGGTTCATAGTTCATACACAGCTAACCATTGCTCTGGGTCCAAAGTGAGAGAGAGCATCATGACAAAAATATGTGGAGAAGGCAAGCAGCTCAGGATATGACCCCCAAAAAGGAGAGGGGGTGGGCAGAGAGAGAGAGAGACAGAGAGACAGAGAGGCAGAGAGAGAGAAAGAGAGAAACAGACACTAAGCTTGGAGCACCAGGGACAAAATATATACACCAAAGGCACACCCTCCCCATTGACCCACTCCTCCAGTCACATCCTACATGCTGAAAGTTAGTACCTAGTTAATCCCTCAGAAGATTAATGCACTGATTAGATTAAATGCTCTCTTAACCCAATCATTTCATCTCTAAAGGTTCTTCTGTTGTCTCACTCATGAACTTTTATGGGATGTCTCATACCTGAACCATAAAACTAGCCTTCAAATTTTCTCATAAAATCTAAAATTGTAATACCTTTTTTCTGCCTAAGAAAATGTCTTGTGAGCAATTATGCTATATCCTTTTTCCATATGATTAGATATTCTGTGGTATTTCAGAATAATTGTGACATATCATTTATCACTTTAGAGGTACCAATTCTTTTGTGGCTGTTATGAAACATATTTGGAATCTATTTTTCACTTTATAATTTCATTTTGTTGTATTAGATTGTAACTTACATCTACAAAAGTCAGAAGCACAAAGGCTTTTAAATAAGCATTAAATTTTCATAGAAAGAAAGTAAAATAGAAAATTTTAAAAGCTTGTTGATGTAACTATTCCTCACAAAGTTTTATGACTTCAAAATAAAGTCTTCTGTATTATTGTACTGCTCTATGAAATAAGACAGAAAATTTAAAGGTAAACAATTATTTGACTGAAGAACTAAGGAAGGATTGGTGAGATTGGAATACCAACCCAGGATTCAAGTGACCCACAAAAAGTGGAGCACAATTGGAGAATACACTCAGAATGATTTCCTAGGGCTTTTCGGCTTAAGAGAATCTAATTAGTTCTGAGAGAATGTACAGATAGACATAAAATAATTTAGCCATAAATTTGTGCATTACAAAATATGAGAAAGGAAATTTATCTCCCAAAAGAGAAAACTTTACCAGGTGGAAAAAAATTTAAAGGAAAGGAAAAAAAGAAAAATTGTAGATACCACCTTTCCAAATGTTGAAACTAGATACCAGTTGAGAACATAATGTTGTAAAATCTGGTTAAATAAAAGATTCGACACTGTATGTGCATTATTTCAGACCACTAAGTCTGTTATTACAGTGATATACTCCTGCTGCTTTTCTTATTAACTCAGGAAATTCATCATGCAAAGCTCATTTTAATGAATTCCCTTAGTGGAACTACTAGGCTAGAAATATAAAACACACAGCAGAAAGATATTACCTTGAAATAAATGTGTATTTCTGGGCACTAAAGATGCTTATCTAGAGTTTAAGCACCAAAATTGTCAATTTTTCTAATACAGACTTTGAAACACACATGGTTTCTATGAAAAATTCTGGAGTGAAAATTAAACCAGACTATTTAATAGTAAGTTTCACACTCTTTTCAACCTCACCAGGCCTGACCTTATACTTAGGCTTGTCAACACAGCATTAATGGCTCTTGTTTGGTGAGCTGCCATTTGATATTCTCCTTTTCACTGGGTTGTTTTATACAGACATGCTAAGAAAAAGATCAGTGATAATCTATGAATTTATTTTCATAGTAAATCATCTTGGAATCTAAAAATTTTGCTTTCATCTCAGCAAAGTTAATGAAGGAGTGATTCCTGTGAAATTCCAGTTGGAGCAGAGAGTATATGGAAAACATTTCTCTAAGTATAAAGAACATCTTCAACATTCACAGAGCAGTCATTTTCTTTCGCAGAGTATTTATTATCCCAGGGTGAAGAAAGCTGAGACCAGGAGGAGAGCAAGGAAAAGTTTTTTGGGAAAATGTGAATGTAGGTAAGTAGACAGACAGATATGTCATTCAATTATCATTGGCAACACATATAATAGAATGATTGAAGTTACAGCCACCATAGGCAGCATTTTTAAAGATAATTATTCCAAAGAGTTAAAACAAATACCTGTAGAATTTGCATTTTATTTTTTGCTCTCTGTCTCGAGAGACATAGGAAGGATGACAAAGAAAGAAGAAACAATATCTCTGACTTCTAGCCATTTATTTCACCATCCCCCAAAGGATGAAAGAAAATATAGTTGGCATTACCTATCTATGCAGTCAGCCAACCTGCGTTTACACTGTACATATATAGGCTTTGTTCCATCCTTATTCCTTAAACAACATAATATAAAAAATATTTGCTTAGCATTGATGTTATATTAGTTATTAGAAGTCATCAAGAGATTATTTAAAGTAGCCAGGAGGATACACATGGATTTTATGCCAATACTATGCCATTTTATATAGGGGAATTGAACATCTGTAAATTTTGGTCTTCTAGGAGGTCCTGGAAATTCTGATACCAAGGAATGATGGGACATGTGACTGGACAGATGGCTGGCTAGAAAGACAGATGTCAATGCTCCGTGCTCAGAGGCTTCCCAGAAATGTTTCTTGGAGTTACTGAAAATTTTACAATTTTTAAATCTTTCTTTAAATCATTCTTTAAGAAAGTGAGAAAGCAATACATACTCATTACATAGATCAATACAAAGAGATACATTAAATTGATAGTCTATGATACATTCTTTCCCTCATTTTCTACTTTCTACCTGATGCACATATTTTCATTAACTCTGATGAGATATAATTCATTTATACATCAACTTCACAGTGGGGTTTGGTGGTACGTGCTTATAGTCCCAGTTATTCAAGGGTCTGAGGTAGGAGAATTACTTGAGTATATGAGTTTAATACTAGCCTGGGCAACATCATGAGACTCCGGTCTGAAAAGTAGAAAAAATACAAATAAATAGTCTCCAAGGATTTTTAGTATACAGAAAGTAGTTTTTGCAAATATCTATAACCATGTAACTATCACCCCAATTAAGTTTCTGAACTTTTCCATCACCCCCAAATTTTCCATCACTCTTCCCAGTTTACATCCTGAACCTGCACTCTGGGAGCCACTGATTTGATTTTTATCTTCATAGCATCTTTCTGACTCTTCTAAAACTTCAGATAAATGAAACCACATAGCACATATTCTTTTATGTCTGCCTTCCTTTGCTCAACATACTGGTTCTTCAACAAGGCAACATTTTCTGAGCACTGGCTACACTAAGTCCTACTAGAATTCTTATATATGTTGTAATTTATTTTTCATAATAGTTCTATGAAGTAGGTATTATATCATCTCTATTTTACAAAATAAGAAGAAAAAAACAACCCAATAATAATAATGCAAAGTTACAAAACTTGACTGGGTTCATACAGCTAGCACTGGAAAAGTTCAGATTTATGTCCCAGGCAATTCAGATCTTAATTCCTGTGCTATACATATGTGAGGTGGAGGTCTGCTGGGAGCTTCTTATCTCTCTCAAATTCTAGAAAAAAAAAATGCTTATTTGAAACTGAGAAGCTTTTGATTTGTAAACTACTCACAGTTTCAATTATCTTTAACTATAAGGTCGTTGAGATGGGTGAAAACTGCGAAGAAGAAGGAAACTGCCTATGATCATTTGAAAGTGGCAGTTGTTCTCATGGTGGCCAAGTTTGCATAAACACTGTGCTGCTTGTAAGCATTAATACAAATTAGAGGACTGTTGCATCCATGTTTTTCAAACTCTATGTAAGTATGATTTCTCTACCTACAATCGTATGACAATTAAAATGTTGTGTAGACTCAGGTAAGTCACAGATTTGAATTCTAATAACAAAAAGAATAAATTGCTTTCAATCAGAAAATGAAAGGGTGGACAACTCCAATGGATTAGTGACTTTACATGACTGAGGCTCAGCTCTCATCTACCTAACCTCTTCCCCCAGGAAGATCATCCATCCCAAGGGCGATGCTGCCGATGGAAACCATACTCCCATCTCTTCATTCAAGCACTGACTCAAAAGAAATTCCACCATATAAAGTTGGTACCACACATAAAACAGTTGTGGTTGAATGGCAGTAGAGAAAAGATGCTAGATATTAGAAGAGAAGTAAAAGACCAAGAGTAGACAGTAAAGACTCTTTGCCTTTTGGTACTTTAGTTTCTGAACAGTTTCAAGTTTCTGGGGTCTTTTTTTTTCCATTTTTGTCCACTGTTCTATTCCACCTCCATCAGTTTGCGTGTCTGCTCCTTATTTTTAGTAGCAATAGCATAAATTATTCTCCTCATGACATGGTAAATTGAGGATTTATCCCAGATCTTCTCTAGTCTCTTCTCCATTTGACAACTCAGGGAACACTTTGTGTCCTTTTTAGGACACACAGATTGTAGGGCTGTGACTGTCTGAGCCCCTCTCCTCTTTCTGTTTGTTGCTGAAAGCAGACCTTACTGTAAACAGCAATCCCTGAACTGTTCAGGTACTCAGGACATGGTGCCATGCCCTGAACGTGACTCTCCTGAACACCTCAATGCTCAGCATTCTGTTTTAATTGATTAATTTATTTTCATATCAATTTTTCATCAATTTAATCTCTTATACTTTAGGAGATTAAAAATTGAAGTCTAACTTCATTAGGACTTGCCCACCAACCACAAAAAATTCCATGAAACATGAATGTAGTCAACCTTGAAGTAGCTGAATATATGCTTTTAGTATATGTTTTGCTAAATAAGATGTTAGGCTAAAAAAGAATTGCCAAAATTTAATGAAATACCCATCAGAGAAAATTTAGTATTTTTATATTAGGAGAAACATTTAGCAGAAAAACCCTTTATATGGGAACACGATGTAGAAAAAAATCCAGATTAGGGGAGTGTTTTATGAATAACCTCTTCATTCAAGTTTAAGCTCTTGTGAGTTATGGCAAAAGACCTTATCTACATATAGTCTAGAATAAATGTGGGACCCCAAGCTTTTGCTACTTGTTGAAACATCAGTTGAGACCTGTCTCACTTAAACTTCTCATAACTTTAAGGAAAGTAGAGAGGAGGCAGGAAGGAAAAATAGAGGAAGGGAAGAAATGCAGTCCTTATGAACATTAAGAGAGAAAATTCAACTCATTCAAGGTCTACCATTGTGAACTTTGTATTTGTTAAAGATTATCCTCACTGCTGAGAAACAAATTCTGCTCACCAGACTAACATAAGTAGAAAGAAACATACATATGATTAATGAGCTATCAAAGAAAAAAATTCCAGTTTTAGTGGTAATAAAATATTTGGTGTCCAAAAAAAAAAAAAAAAAGCAAAAAAACCTATTGCTACTTTAGTTTCCTTGGGATTATTTGCAATTAGGAAAATTGTTATAGTTAAGGAAGAAATTATAAATTTAAAGCAGAAAAATAGAAAAAAAATCTTTGCCCAAGGATATGTACCAGTGAGCAGAATCTGTAATAACTAAATAATAAAGCACAGTCTGGTTTTAATTAAGTTTAAATTAGTTTTACATGAGAATAAATTGGTTTTGAACCTATAAGATTAATATGATAACATTAACATCTGAAAGAAATGCCATTTTTAAATCTTCTCAATCAAGCCCAAAGGCTTAGATAAAATAAAAGTAGATATTTTGAATTACCAATTAATTAAAATTAGAGTTATTTATGTTCATTTGATTTTTGGAAATTGTTTAATAGACTGTTTTAAAATACCAAAGACTATCAATTAGATATATGTAATAAAAATTTAAAAATCAATATTGCAGTCTAGAAAACCATTTGAAAGGTAAAAGTAACCAGTTATTTTCTTGAAAAGCTCAGTTCTCCTAAATCAATATGGGAGTTCATATGTATTATCATTAATTGTAATGAGCTATTCATTCAATGTGTGTTTTTGTATTAATTTTTCCTTATTCTAAAACAATTAGATCAAGTTACAAATGTAAGTAAAGTATCTCTTGAGCCTGTTTTATTTATGCTTTGATCATTGATCAAATACAAAAACCAGAATTTATCATCAACACCTTCAAGTACCCTGCTGATATTCATTTGTAAACAATTCCTTATATATCATTGGTGGCCTATTTTTGTTCGTGGGAATGATGATAAAGGCTGATTTCTTGTTTATTTTGTTTCATTTTAAAATCCTGCAATACACAGTATTCCCAAATAGAATCCCATCCAAGTACTGACTGGGCCCAACCATGCTTAACTTCCATGATTAGACCAGATCTGTCAGGTTCAATGTGGGGTGTGATAGGCAGATATGATGGGGCAGGTCCCCAAAATATAAGTTCACCTCTAGCCTGAAAGGATTCTCTCCTTTCTAGTTTCAGACAGTTTCATCACATTTTAGATCAACACACAGGATGATTTTACATTTTCTTTGTTAATAAAATGGAATGGATCTATAATTGGGGATGAGTTTTTAATATGTTGTTCATGTACATGGTGACCACTGTGACTTTATTTTGTGACTTTCATTATATTCATAAATGACTTCACATGAAAATTAAGTTTAGGAACCTGGCTCCTGTTTTGGCCAGGTCTTGCCTTGTTTGCCTTTTCTTTTCCTTTCAGCTTTCTTTCTTTGTCTGTCTGTCTGTCTCTCTCTCTCTCTCTCTCTCCCTCTCTCTCTCTCTTTATATATATATGCATATATATTTAATCATACATATATGATATTTATTAATAGATTATCAAAATTAGGTGATAGGTTTGATAACTTTAAAATCTCCCAAGAAGGATGAACATAAATATGACTTGGATGTATCAACTATAACATGGTATGAAAATAGGTTACTTCTGTGTATGAAAAAGATATTGATACTGCTGAGATTTTCTTGATTTTTTTTGCCTACCTTCACAATGGAAAGAAATGCTAATTTATGGTTAGAGAATTGGTAAAATACAAGATGTATTGTTTCCTTCCAAGCTTGTGACCCCATTGGATTCTAACCGCAAATCCCTCAGCTCCTGGACCTCAAGTTTGAACCCTCCTGAAGTGTTCTCACCTGCCTGATCCAAGCTAATTCTCCATAAATTATTTTTTCTAACCCAAAAAAGGGAAGGTCAGAGGTTGTCCCAGCTAAGCAGCTTTGTGTTTAATTAGGTGTCCTAGAAGTTCAACATATCCTTTTAGTTCTACATCCTTTTAGTTCAATAAAATCAGTCAAGAACTACAATTAGCTACAAAGGAGGCAGAGAATCTAATCCATGTGCTCACCTCACATTATGAGGTCAACTAATAAGGGAAAATGTGGAAAATGAATAGTTGGGAACATTTAGCAGTCTGTAATAAGGAGGACTATTTTCTCTTTGGATAAACTTATTTCTAGAAAACTATGAAAGAAGGGTGTAAATTTAAACTTTAAATTTGTAAATTTAATATAACAAAAATCACCAGCGACACTGGTAACAATAGTTTACAAAAATAATAATTGCCATTTTATATTTATATGTATATAATATATAGATAATATTAACTATCTACATATCTGAGATAGTTAATATTATCCTCATTCTTAAAATGATAAATATGGAACATTTAAGTTTCAAAGTCTGCATGATGTGCACAGCTGAAGAGTGGAACCCCAAGTTCACGACCTATAAATGTGAAACTGAGGTGATATACATCAAAACCTAAATCCAACAACTCTATTGAGACACAATCCTATAAAAACAAAGTTTTGAATAAAACGTAGTAACCTAATCAATGCCTTGTGAAATATGTGAAACAAACATGTTAATAAAGGAAGGTTGGTGGACAATCCAACTGTGGGGCTGGTTGTCCAGGGCTTTTCAGAATGTACAGAGGAAAGGAGAGATAGCATCTATTTGGATATATAGTAATGTATGTCATGAATAATTCATAACACCTGAACCCAACTCTGATGAACCATTCTAAACAAAGGACTCAACTCTTCCTCTGATAGAGCAAATAGATTTCTGATTAAAAATATGCCCAGTAGTTTACTTGGCTATCTAACCAGGTATTCCAGGTGGTAGACTGAGAAGTTCTATTTTCTAAAATACAGGTTTTCAAACATAAATCAGGAACTGAAATTTTAATTTTATATATCAAATAATTATTGTTGATCATTCCTGATTACTAAGTTTTTGAAACTCATTGAATGGGTCAAGAATATTTTGAGATTCTGATTAGATATGACCTATAATGAATGCTGGAAGAGAATACAGGGGTTAAGGTGAGAAAAACCAACCTACTTCTTGCCTGAGATCCCTGCAGGTGAGTTTCCTGCAGGTAAGTCAATGGAAAATTATTCTCAACAAATACCCTCTCTTCTCTTCTTCCTGCAACAAGTCCTCCTACCAATTCCCTCACAAAGGGTTATTTAACTCTCAAAAATAATGCTTAATCTCATTAACCATCAGGGAAAAGCATAAAAGCCACAGGAACTACCTTCTTTCAATCACAGAATTGGCTAAATTCTCCAAACAAACAAAAAAGTAGCAACAAAAGAAACATGAAAAGGAAACAATATCAATAATTAGTAAGGCTGTGGAGCCCCAAGAAAGCTCTCAACCTGTTGGAGGATACATAAATTATCACCATGGCTTTGAAAACTATTTGATACTATCAGTGAGAAGTACATATCACTTCTACTCCATGAACAAACTTCTGCATATAGACCCAAGAAAAGTAGGTGTAAATGTGTAACAAGAAGCATGTCCAAGAATGATTGAAATAGGAAAATTCACAAGAGCCAACACCAGAAAACAAGATGAGTCTACACCAAAAGCAGAATGGATAAATTAGGTGCTCATAATATTTTATGAGCTATAGAGCAATACATTTGAAGAAACTGTAGTTACCTACAACAGCATGGACCTCTTAAACATAATGCAAACAATGAATCCAGACTACACATTCTGTATGATTTTATTTGTATATAGATTTTGACAAAATTATTCTCTTAGAATGTGGAATATTGGTTATTTTTGGAGAAAATGGGACCATGGTAAGTTGCAGGAGGCATGAAGGGAGCTTCTGTCATCTAATCAATGCCCTCTTCTCTCCTGAGGGCTGAGTCTCCAAGAGGGCACATGCCATGATGAAGCTCCTAGCTGTTTGCGGTTCTCTCAGTGTGTTGTTCATAAGGGGAAAAGTCATGTAGCAAGTAAGACGCTACATGTAAGAAATCAGGAGTATACACACCTACAGGATCAGTGTTAGCCTAATCCATACATCTTCTCTGAGATGAAATTTTCACTGACACCATCATTAACAGCTTTACAAAGTGCTATTTCACAATCTTTTAGAAGGAAGTCATAAGGATAGGAACTTCATTAGCTGACTCAGAATATTCTCGAACTGTATAAAACACAAATTGCAGGTGTTTGGCAACAGTATAAATAAAATTGTGTTTTGGAAACACTGAAGTAGGAAAGGGCAATATCTGTAATGTTAAGGGAATAGCATGCAGCTATGACTGATTTTATCCCCAGGCTCAAACAGAAAGCTGGAGGTCAAGACAACATTTGGGGGCTGGGGTTGTGGCTTGGTGGTAGAGTGCTTGCCTAGCATGTGTGAGGTACGGGGTTCAATTCTCAGCATCACATAAAATAAATGAATAAAGGTCTATCAACACCTAAAAAATACATTTAAAAAAAGATGACATTTGGAAATACATGGAAATATTTTAGGGTGCTTTTTCCTACAAGTAGGAAAAACTACTTCTTTTTGAGTAAAGGAACTTGCTTAAGTCTCACCTATAGGAATTTGCTAAAGATCAGCTGTTTAACTCCATAAAAATATTGAGTAGTAAATTTAACACACACAGACACACACACACACACACACACACACACACACCTCAAATATGCAATCAATGGTCTATAAAAAGCTATATGTTGAATTTCAGCAAATAAGCAGATCTTCACATTTAATTCCCTTTTCCTTTTCCTTTTTTTTTGAACTTAGAGAACACAATTGCTAAGTTTTTACAAAAATGTTGTTTCTCTTACACATTCACTTGATGCAGATAAAGCTAGATATATCTGATCTTATCATGTCCCACAATTCTGATAATATAATAAAGCACATTGTGATGGTTAATTCAGTGTGTAAATATGATCAGTGTACTTAGTGTCCAGATATGGGTTAAACATTATTCTGGGTGTGTCTGTGAGAATGAATCTGAATGAGATTAACATTTGAATTTGCAAACTGAATAAAACAGATTGCCCATCCACTGTGAGCACAGGCATCATCCCATTCTTTGTATTCATTCTTCCTCTCTGTTTGTCTTTGAGTTTGGACGTCTGTCTTCTCTTGCCTGCATAATCAGACATAGACTGTGCATTAATCCATTTTGTGCTGCTATAACAGAATACCTGAGATTGGATAATTTGTAGTGAACAAAAATGAATTGAATTTATGGAGGTTAGAAATCCAATACCAAGGAGCTGACATCTTGCAAGGTATTTCTTGCTGTGAAAGGAAGAGTACAGGAGAGGGCAGAGCAATTTTGAACTTTCTACCTCAAACTCATTTTATAATCAACATTAATCAACTCATGAGGTAGAAACCCTCATGACCTTTAGTCCCACCTTCCAACTTCATTGCATTGAGTATTACAATTCCAAAACATGAACTTTGAGATACACAGGTAGGTCAAAGTAGATTGGAACATGTACCATTAACTCCTCTGGGTCTCCAGCTCTCTGGTTCCATTATAGGATTTCTCAGACTACATAAGTTCATAACAAATTCCATATACATACATATGCACTCTGCTTCTTATGTGTGCTCATGTCGTTTTCAGGTGTTGGCTATTGTGAATTCTCCTGTTTTGATCATTCTTAGACATATTCCTTGATACACATTTGCATCTATTTTTCTTGGGTGCGTATGCAGGAGTGAAATTGTTGGCTCATGGGATAAAGTGTTTCTTACTTTAGCTGGTAATATCAAACAATTTTCAAAACCACTGTATTATTTTATCCTCACACACACATATAGAGATTTATATATATATCATCTATTTTTATTTATCTATATGCACATAAACATACATGATGTGTTATATCTCTTATTGGTTCACTTCTCTGGAGATCCAAGACTAATGCATATATGTAGAGTCTTTTCTCATCACCACCATGTTTCCTTCCAGATATAGCCCTGAGTCCTCCTGACTGTGTCATTCAGATTCACTTTTCCTGTGGTTTTTGATTGAAAGCAAGGCTATATTTTAAATATTCTCTTATTCATGTACTCACTCAATAAACATGACTTCAGTGTTTGATCTATGCTCCATGTTTTGGTAGAAAAGAAAGACATGATCTTTTCCCTCTAGTAACTTGCATCTGAAGAGGAATCAGATGGGGACTGCAATAGAGTAGTGTTCCAGTGCTTCAGGGTTACAGAGAGAAATAAAAAAGCAAACATAGCTTGATGTGTTTCTCAGGGAGGGGAGAAGCTCTGGAAACCTTGACTTGTCCCTCTGTTATAAGGGGCAAGTTATATATGAGGGTTTTTCCCCCCAAATCTCATGTATACATAACACAAGAATTTTCTGAGGTGAAATGATTGGGTTATGAGAGCCTTAACCCAATCAGTGGATTAATTCACTGACATGGATTAATTAGGTCTTAAGTATAGGTAGGTAGGGTGTGGCTGGAAGAAGTAGGCCACTGCAGGCATGCCTTTTGGGTTTATATTTTGTCCCTGGGAGTGGAGACCTCTGTCTGCTTCCTGATTGCCATGTCCAGAGCTGCCTCCACACACTTCTGCCATGATGTTCTGTATCACCTTAGGCTCAGAGCACTGGAGTCAGCCATCTATGAACTGAACCTCTGAAAGCATGATCACCAAATAAATTGTTCATCCTCTAATTGTTCTTTTCAGGTCTTTTGTTTGGTCACAGCAAGGAAAAAGTAGACTAAAACACCCTCCCTTCCCTGTCCTTGCCACTTTGCCCATTTTCCTTCTTCTATTCTCAATAATCTAAGACAATCTTTGCTATCATGGTTTCTAAGTACTCCAACCTGCATTATGCCAAACATCTAAATAGAGAAACTGTCCCTTACTGCTTCCCAGCTCTTGTTAAGGCAAAGTGGATACATCCCAGGCAGCATTTCATTTTCCTTTTAGACAAGTGGATGCCACAGGAAGATCCATGAGAAGTCTGTCCTCATCCCCATGTGGTGCAGATGATTCTAGTAAAATCCTGAATGGTGGTCTGAATTGTTCCCTCTCTCTTATTTTACCATGTCTGTAGTATGTTTTTTCTCAACTTGGAAAAAATAAACCATTTGTCTGTGACTAGTATGAAAATATTAATAAAACATGAGTTTCCTCATAGACATAGGAATTACAACAGTTTTTTACATCAGTATTATGAACAATTTCTTGAAGACTATGGCAAGTTAGTGAAACATGATAGCATTTTGTTTTTTTTTGTTTTTGTTTTTGTTTTTTATTGAACACAAATGGAGTACAGCTATTGTTTCACTGGTTGTACACAAAGTAGAGTCACACCATCTGTGCGTTCATGCATGTACACAGGGCAATGGTATCTGTCACACACTCTGTTATTAATTTTACCCCCCACCCGCCCCCACCCCTCCCTTCCCTCTATGCTAGCTATCTT